>NC_059634.1:2172321-2244821 GCF_020424385.1 Procambarus clarkii | reverse complement strand
ATGGAGTACTGGGTGTTGTGATGGTGTACTGGGTGTTGTGATGGAGTACTGGGTGTTGTGATGGAGTACTGGGTGTTGTGATGGTGTACTGGGTGTTGTGATGGTGTACTGGGTGTTGTGATGGTGTACTGGGTGCTGTGATGGAGTAGACTAATAGTAGATTCCAAATTCTGGTTTTCAATTTTCAACACGTTGTTCCTGTATCACCATGTCAATCATTTAATATTAAAACACAGCCTCGGAGCGCTCTGCTCTCCCGTACTCACTCTACACTGGCTCAGGGCTCGGCTGAGAGAGCCAGAGTGACAGGGCCAACAGTGTAAGTGGTCCCAGAATGGGTGATGTCCCGCAGGGCTCTCAACTGAAACCTGTTTCTTTGTAAGCCTTGCATCGCCGGCTTGGCTGCTGGAAAGATAAGAGAGAGAGAGAGAGAGAGAGAGAGAGAGAGAGAGAGAGAGAGAGAGAGAGAGAGAGAGAGAGAGAGAGAGAGAGAGAGAGAGAGAGAGAGAGAGAGAGACAGAGAGACAGAGAGACAGAGAGACAGAGAGAGACAGAGAGAGAGAGAGAGAGACAGAGAAAGAGAGAGAGACAGAGACAGAGAGAGAGAGATCATCAAATGGCAGTCTAAGATATCATCCTCTATCTATGAGACGGTACTCCTGTGAGTCTCCATGGTACCAGGAGACTTCCAGGTTCCATAGAGGTACCAGGAAGTCTTACTTCACCTATACATGAGAACTCAACCCAATACCAACTTCCCAAACTACATCTTACTGAACCCTCGTCAATTTTCCCTCATGCTCACTCTACCTCTTAAGTCTCACTCACTAACCAACAAGATATCAGTGTGACACCTGCTTCTGTCGCCCGTGACAGAGGGAAAACACCTGTCGTAACAGATGTTGGACAATATAGACCGGCCGGGGACCGTGATAGCTAATACTGTCATATCCAACATCGACCCGACGGTGTACGAAACGCCCCGTTTATTTCAGACCTCGTTGTTTCCGACACTGAAGGACCCGGATCAGCAACGTTCGTGAGCTATCTTGAGGTTATCTTGAGATAATTTCGGGGCTTTAGTGTCCTCGCGGCCCGGTCCTCGACCAGGCCTTCACCCCCAGGAAGCAGCCCGTGACAGCTGACTAACACCCAGATACCTATTTACTGCAGCTGGTGAGGTTAGTTTAAATAATTCTCATCCCAGCATTAAAATAGGTTTTACATTATTCAACAAATCAAGTTGGTGAGGTGCTCCCAGCTGGTGAGGTGCTCCCAGCTGGTGAGGTGCCCCCAGCTGGTGAGGTGCCCCCAGCTGGTGAGGTTCTCCCAGCTGGTGAGGTGCTCCCAGCTGGTGAGGTGCTCCCAGCTGGTGAGGTGCCCCCAGCTGGTGAGGTGCCCCCAGCTGGTGAGGTGCCCCCAGCTGGTAAGGTGCCCCCAGCTGGTGAGGTGCCCCCAGCTGGTAAGGTGCCCCCAGCTGGTGAGGTGCTCCTTCCAATGATTTACACAAAATTTACACTGTAAATTACACATTATATAACCACTGTAAATTTACAATTTACAGTGGTTAATGTTTCTGTGAATTCGAGTCTTTCGATGCACCACAGAAAATAATTTAATGTATACCTTGAATATACCTTCAGTTAGTTTCGGGGCTTAGCGTCCCCGCGGCCCGGTCGTCGCCCAGGCCTCAAGTGAAAATGAATAATGTATTATATTATATAATGTGGAAACGCTTCAGCTCCTTTTTGATGGAAAATAATTGAAATATGAAAGCAGAAACTGCATTCAAAACTCTATTAATCCACATTATTGAAAGAAAATCAATAAAAATCGAGTTGATAGAGATCATTTCGGAAGACCTTGCTTTCAAAGAACACAATAATGTTCATGTGACAACTGCAAAGAAAGATAACAGGTTGGATAACAAGAACATTAACAGTTAAGCAAGTCCCCGGCTGTGTCTGGGTACAAGTGACAGGATGAACAACCCAGCGGGTTTTCTTCCTATTGGGGAGTGTTGTACATGCTGCTATGGCGGTGTGTCCACTCACAGGATGAGTGGCGCTGCCCAATACTGTCACTATGGCGGTGTGTCCACTCACAGGATGAGTGACGCTGCCCAATACTGTCACTATGGCGGTGTGTCCACTCACAGGATGAGTGACGCTGCCCAATACTGTCACTATGGTGGTGTGTCCACTCACAGGATGGGTGACGCTGCCCAATACTGTCACTATGGCGGTGTGTCCACTCACAGGATGAGTGACGCTGCCCAATACTGTCACTTTGGCGGTGTGTTCACTCACAGGGTGAGTGGCGCTGCCCAATACTGTCACTATGGCGGTGTGTCCACTCACAGGATGAGTGGCGCTGTCCAATACTGTCACTATGGCGGTGTGTCCACTCACAGGATGAGTGGCGCTGCCCAATACTGTCACTATGGCGGTGTGTTCACTCACAGGATGAGTGGCGCTGCCCAATACTGTCACTATGGCGGTGTGTCCACTCACAGGATGAGTGGCGCTGCCCAATACTGTCACTATGGCGGTGTGTCCACTCACAGGATGAGTGACGCTGCCCAATACTGTCACTATGGCGGTGTGTTCACTCACAGGATGAGTGGCGCTGCCCAATACTGTCACTATGGCAGTGTGTCCACTCACAGGATGAGTGGCGCTGCCCAATACTGTCACTATGGCGGTGTGTCCACTCACAGGATGAGTGGCGCTGCCCAATACTGTCACTATGGCGGTGTGTCCACTCACAGGATGAGTGTCGCTGCCCAATACTGTCACTATGGCGGTGTGTCCACTCACGGGATGAGTGGCGCTGCCCAATACTGTCACTATGGCGGTGTGTCCACTCACAGGATGAGTGACGCTGCCCAATACTGTCACTATGGCGGTGTGTCCACTCATAAGATGAGTGGCGCTGCCCAATACTGTCACTATGGCGGTGTGTCCACTCATAAGATGAGTGGCGCTGCCCAATACTGTCACTTTGGCGGTGTGTCCACTCACAGGATGAGTGGCGCTGTCCAATACTGTCACTATGGCGGTGTGTCCACTCACAGGATGAGTGGCGCTGCCCAATACTGTCACTATATATGGCGGTCACTATATATGGCGGCGTCCACTCACAGGATGAGTGACGCTGCCCAATACTGTCACTATGGCGGTGTGTCCACTCACAGGATGAGTGACGCTGCCCAATACTGTTACTATGGTGGTGTGTCCACTCACAGGATGGTTGACGCTGCCCAATACTGTCACTATGGCGGTGTGTCCACTCATAGGATGAGTGACGCTGCCCAATACTGTCACTTTGGCGGTGTGTTCACTCACAGGGTGAGTGGCGCTGCCCAATACTGTCACTATGGCGGTGTGTCCACTCACAGGATGAGTGGCGCTGTCCAATACTGTCACTATGGCGGTGTGTCCACTCACAGGATGAGTGGCGCTGCCCAATACTGTCACTATATATGGCGGTGTGTCCACTCACAGGATGAGTGACGCTGCCCAATACTGTCACTATGGCGGTGTGTCCACTCACAGGATGAGTGACGCTGCCCAATACTGTTACTATGGTGGTGTGTCCACTCACAGGATGGGTGACGCTGCCCAATACTGTCACTATGGCGGTGTGTCCACTCACAGGATGAGTGACGCTGCCCAATACTGTCACTTTGGCGGTGTGTTCACTCACAGGGTGAGTGACGCTGCCCAATACTGTCACTATGGCGGTGTGTCCACTCACAGGATGAGTGGCGCTGTCCAATACTGTCACTATGGCGGTGTGTCCACTCACAGGATGAGTGGCGCTGCCCAATACTGTCACTATGGCGGTGTGTCCACTCACAGGATGAGTGGCGCTGCCCAATGCTGTCACTATGGCGGTGTGTCCACTCACAGGATGAGTGGCGCTGCCCAATACTGTCACTATGGCGGTGTGTCCACTCACAGGATGAGTGTCGCTGCCCAATACTGTCACTATGGCGGTGTGTCCACTCACAGGATGAGTGACGCTGCCCAATACTGTCACTATAGCGGTGTGTCCACTCACAGGATGAGTGCCGCTGCCCAATACTGTCACTATGGCGGTGTGTCCACTCACAGGATGAGTGACGCTGCCCAATACTGTCACTATGGCGGTGTGTCCACTCACAGGATGAGTGACGCTGCCCAATACTGTCACTATAGCGGTGTGTCCACTCACAGGATGAGTGCCGCTGCCCAAGAACTCTATGATCGTCGCACGTTCAAGCCTCTTCAACACTCTCCCTCTATTAATAAGGCGCATAATTTACTGACCTCTCTCTCTCTCAGTGTTCAAAAGGAGAACTCGATAAACACCTTCAAAGGATTCCTGATCAACTGGGGTGGGATTCATACGTCAGGGTGCAACCAGCCGCCTCTAACAGTCTGGTTGATAAGGCCACCAACCACGGTGCCTTGTCAGAGACTGTGATGAGGGCACGTTGATCACAGAAATCATCGAGATGAATCATCACAGACACGAGGCCTCACAAACTCACAGACACAAGGACTCACAGACACAGGGACTCACAGACTCACAGACACAAGGACTCACAGACACAAGGACTCACAGACACGAGGCCTCACAGACTCACAGACACAAGGACTCACAGACTCACAGACACAAGGACTCACAGACACAAGGACTCACAGACACAGGGACTCACAGACTCACAGACACAAGGACTCACAGACACAAGGACTCACAGACACAGGGACTCACAGACTCACAGACACAAGGACTCACAGACACAAGGACTCACAGACACGAGGCCTCACAGACTCACAGACACAAGGACTCACAGACTCACAAACACAAGGACTCACAGACACAAGGACTCACAGACACAGGGACACACAGACTCACAGACACAAGGACTCACAGACACAAGGACTCACAGACTCACAGACACAAGGACTCACAGACTCACAGACTCACAGACTCACAGACACAAGGACTCACAGACTCACAGACTCACAGACACAAGGACTCACAGACACAAGGACTCACAGACTCACAGTCACGAGGACTCAGACTCACAGACACGAAGACTCACAGACTCACAGACACAAGGACTCAAAGACTCACAGACACGAGGGCTCACAGACACATGGACTCAAAGACTCACGGACACGAGGACTCACAGACTCACAGACACAAGGACTCACAGACTCACAGACACAAGGACTCACAGACACAAGGACTCACAGACTCACAGACACAAGGACTCACAGACTCACAGACACAAGGACTCACAGACTCACAGACACGAGGACTCACAGACACGAGGACTCACAGACACGAGGCCTCACAGACTCACAGACACAAGGACTCACAGACTCACAGACACGAGGACTCACAGACACATGGACTCACAGACTCACAGACACAAGGACTCACAGACTCACAGACACGAAGATTCACAGACACAAGGACTCACAGACTCACAGACACGAAGACTCACAGACTCACAGACACAAGGACTCACAGACTCACAGACACGAGGACTCACAGACTCACAGACACGAAGACTCACAGACTCCCTGACACGAGGACTCACAGACTCACAGACACAAGGACTCACAGACTCACAGACACAAGGACTCACAGACACAAGGACTCACAGACTCACAGACACGAAGACTCACAGACACAAGGACTCACAGACACAAGGACTCACAGACTCACAGACACGAGGACTCACAGACACAAGGACTCACAGACTCACAGACACAAGGACTCACAGACTCACAGACACAAGGACTCACAGACTCACAGACACAAGGACTCACAGACTCACATACACAAGGACTCACAGACTCACAGACACGAAGACTCACAGACACAAGGACTCACAGACACAAGGACTCACAGACTCACAGACACGAGGACTCACAGACACAAGGACTCACAGACTCACAGACACGAGGACTCACAGACACAAGGACTCACAGACTCACAGACACAAGGACTCACAGACTCACAGACACAAGGACTCACAGACTCACAGACACGAAAACTCACAGACTCACATACACAAGGACTCACAGACTCACATACACAAGGACTCACAGACTCACAGACACGAGGACTCACAGACACGAGGCCTCACAGACTCACAGACACAAGGACTCACAGACTCACAGACACAAGGACTCACAGACTCACAGACACAAGGACTCACAGACACGAGGCCTCACAGACTCACAGACACAAGGACTCAGACTCACAGACACAAGGACTCACAGACACGAGGCCTCACAGACTCACAGACACAAGGACTCACAGACTCACGGACACAAGGACTCACAGACACGAGGCCTCACAGACTCACAGACACTAGGACTCACAGACACAAGGACTCACAGACTCACAGACACAAGGACTCACAGACTCACAGACACAAGGACTCACAGACACAAGGACTCACAGACACAAGGACTCACAGACACAAGGACTCACAGACTCACAGACACGAAGACTCACAGACACGAGGACTCACAGACTCAAAGACACAAGGACTCACAGACTCACAGACACAAGGACTCACAGACTCACAGACTCACAGACACAAGGACTCACAGACACAAGGACTCACAGACTCACAGTCACGAGGACTCACAGACTCACAGATACGAAGACTCACAGACTCACAGACTCAGAGACACAAGCACTCACAGACTCACAGACACGAGGACTCACAGATACGAAGACTCACAGACTCACAGACACAAAGACTCACAGACTCACAGACTCACAGACACAAGGACTCACAGACTCACAGACTCACTGACACGAGGACTCACAGATTCACTGACACGAGGACTCACAGACTCACAGACACGAGGACTCACAGACTCACAGACACGAGGACTCACAGACTCACTGACACGAGGACTCACAGACTCACAGACACAAGGACTCACAGACTCACAGACACGAGGACTCACAGACTCACAGACACAAGGACTCACAGACTCACAGACACGAGGACTCACAGACTCACTGACACGAGGACTCACAGACTCACAGACACAAGGACTCACAGACACGAAGACCCACAGACTCACAGACACGAAGACTCACAGACTCACAGACACAAGGACTCACAGACACGAGGACTCACAGACTCACAGACACAAGGACTCTCAGACTCACAGACACGAGGACTCACAGACACAAGGACTCAGACTCACAGACACAAGGACTCACAGACACACAGACACAAGGACTCACAGACTCACAGACACAAGGACTCACAGACTCACAGACACAAGGACTCACAGACTCACAGACACAAGGACTCACAGACTCACAGACACAAGGACTCACAGACACGAGGACTCACAGACTCACAGACACGAGGACTCACAGACACGAGGACTCACAGACACGAGGACTCACAGACTCACAGACACGAGGACTCACAGACTCACAGACACGAGGACTCACAGACTCACAGACACGAGGACTCACAGACTCACAGACACAAGGACTAACAGACTCACAGACACAAGGACTCACAGACTCACAAATACGAAGACTCACAGACTCACAGACACAAGGACTCACAGACACGAGGACTCACAGACTCACAGACACAAGGACTCACAGACTCACAGACACGAGGACTCACAGACACAAGGACTCACAGACTCACAGACACGAGGACTCACAGACTCACAGACACGAGGACTCACAGACACAAGACTCACAGACTCACAGACAGGACTCACAGACTCACAGACACAAAGACTCACAGACTCACAGACACGAGGACTCACAGACTCACAGACACAAAGACTCACAGACTCACAGACAAGGACTCACAGACTCACAGATACGACTCACAAACACAAGGACTCACAGACTCACAGATACGAAGACTCACAGACACAAGGACTCACAGACACAAGGACTCACAGACACAAGGACTCACAGACTCACAGACACGAGGACTCACAGACTCACAGACACGAGGACTCACAGACTCACAGACACGAGGACTCACAGACTCGCAGACACAAAGACTCACAGACTCACAGACACAAGGACTCACAGACTCACAGACACAAGGACTCACAGACTCACAGACACAAGGACTCACAAACACAAGGACTCACAGACTCACAGATACGAAGACTCACAGACACAAGGACTCACAGACACGAGGACTCACAGACTCACAGACACAAGGACTCACAGACTCACAGACACAAGGACTAACAGACACACAGACACAAGGACTCACAGACACAAGGACTCACAGACTCACAGATACGAAGACTCACAGACTCACAGACACAAGGACTCACAGACACGAGGACTCACAGACTCACAGACACAAGGACTCACAGACTCACAGACACGAGGACTCACAGACTCACAGACACAAGGACTCACAGACTCACAGACACGAGAACTCACAGACTCACAGACTCACAGTCACAAGGACTCACAGACACGAGGACTCACAGACTCACAGACATCGTTTGGGTTTCACAGTCCACGAACCCGGCTTAGATTCCCGGCTGAGGCAGAAACAAATGGGCAGGTTCTTTCCCCTGATGTCCCTGTTCACTTTGAGATATATAAGTACGTTGGAGTTAGTCAACTGTTGTGGAATGTAGCTTGTGGATACAAATATGTGAGAAAGATATGACAGTAGATATGACAGAAATATATCCAAGAATCAGTACATTTTCCACTTGACGGTCAGACAGGCGGGGCCCAAGAGCTAAAAGCTCAATTTTTTGCAGGCAAAAATAGTAAATACACCGAGAAAATACACACACATATATTACAAAATACAAGAATAAATTCTTGTTGACACTGCACAAAGGGGATTGTATTTAAACAATTTCACCTTTGTTTATAAATGTATTTCTTCAGATAAAAACACCTGGTTGATGTTTTTATGCTAAAACATGCATTTAAGGGGGACACATATATATATGTGTACATTTACATATACATATATATATATATATATATATATATATATATATATATATATATATATATATATATATATATATATATATATATATATATATATATAGTATATTTTGGTAGCAGTCTTTCCTGTAGACATATATTATTAAATATGACCGAAAAAGTAAGATTAATAATTCTAACACGAATTTTCTCAATCTTTCGTACATTACGCTTCACTGTTGGAGGTAAATCAAAAATCACTTCTCCAAAATTCATTTTTATTTCTAGTCTGACGCGACACGGGCGCGTTTCGTAAAACTTATTACATTTTCAAAGACTTCACAAATACACAACTGATTAGAACTTACGTATCTCTGATTTTATATCTACATTTGAGTGAGGTGGGAGGGGTGATGTGGCATTAACACAAGACAGAACAAGAGGGGATATTAATAGGGTATTAAAAGTATCAACACAAGACAGAACAGAAACAATGGGTATTGAATAGAAGTGTTTGTAGAAAGCCTATTGGTCCATATTTCTTGATGCTTCTATATTGGAGCGGAGTCTTGAGGTGGGTAGAATATAGTTGTGCAATAATTGGCTGTTGATTGCTGGTGTTGACTTCTTGATGTGTAGTGCCTCGCAAACGTCAAGCCGCCTGCTATCGCTGTATCTATCGATGATTTCTGTGTTGTTTACTAGGATTTCTCTGGCGATGGTTTGGTTATGGGAAGAGATTATATGTTCCTTAATGGAGCCCTGTTGCTTATGCATCGTTAAACGCCTAGAAAGAGATGTTGTTGTCTTGCCTATATCCTGGGTTTTTTGGAGCTTACAGTCCCCAGGTGGGCATTTGAAGGCATAGACGACGTTAGTCTCTTTTAAAGCGTTCTGTTTTGTGTCTGGAGAGTTTCTCATGAGTAGGCTGGCCGTTTTTCTGGTTTTATAGTAAATCGTCAGTTGTATCCTCTGATTTTTGTCTGTAGGGATAACGTTTCTATTAACAATATCTTTCAGGACCCTTTCCTCCGTTTTATGAGCTGTGGAAAAGAAGTTCCTGTAAAATAGTCTAATAGGGGGTATAGGTGTTGTGTTAGTTGTCTCTTCAGAGGTTGCATGGCTTTTCACTTTCCTTCTTATGATGTCTTCGATGAAACCATTGGAGAAGCCGTTATTGACTAGGACCTGCCTTACCCTACAGAGTTCTTCGTCGACTTGCTTCCATTCTGAGCTGTGGCTGAGAGCACGGTCGACGTATGCGTTAACAACACTCCTCTTGTACCTGTCAGGGCAGTCGCTGTTGGCATTTAGGCACATTCCTATGTTTGTTTCCTTAGTGTAGACTGCAGTGTGGAAACCTCCGCCCTTTTCCATGACTGTTACATCTAGAAAAGGCAGCTTCCCATCCTTTTCCGTCTCGTAAGTGAAACGCAGCACGGAACTCTGCTCAAATGCCTCCTTCAGCTCCTGCAGATGTCTGACATCAGGTACCTGTGTAAAAATGTCGTCAACATACCTGCAGTATATGGCCGGTTTCAAGTTCATGTCGACTAAGACTTTTTGCTCGATGGTACCCATGTAGAAGTTTGCAAACAGGACACCTAGGGGAGAACCCATGGCGACCCCATCTACTTGCTTATACATGTGCCCATCCGGGCTCAAGAAGGGTGCCTCTTTAGTACAAGCTTGGAGTAGTTTCCTCAGAATACTTTCTGGCATGTCAAGAGGAGTACAGGCTGGATCACGATACACTCTGTCGGCTATCATTCCGATTGTCTCGTCCACAGGTACGTTGGTAAACAGCGATTCTACGTCCAACGAGGCTCTTATCCCTGTGGCCCGTGTGCCCCGCAGTAAGTCCACAAATTCCTTTGGAGACTTCAGGCTGAAGGCGCAAGGAACATAAGGAGTCAGCAGGCCGTTGAGTCGCTTCGCCAGTCTACGAGAGACTACTACGTAGTCTCGCGTAGCCTCACGTAGTCTCACGTAGTCTTACGTAGCCTCACATAGTCTCACGTAGTCTCACGTAGTCTCACGTAGTCTCATGTAGTCTCACGTAGTCTCATGTAGTCTCACGTAGCCTCACGTAGTCTCACGTAGCCTCACGTAGTCTCACGTAGCCTCACGTAGTCTCACGTAGCCTCACGTAGCCTCACGCAGCCTCACGTAGTCTCACGTAGCCTCACGCAGTCTCACGTACTCTCACGTGCTCTCACGTAGCCTCACGTAGCCTCATGTAGCCTCACTTAGCCTCACGTAGTCTCACGTAGCCTCACGTAGCCTCACGTAGCCTCACATAGCCTCACGTAGCCTCACGCAGTCTCACGTAGTCTCACGTAGCCTCACGTAGCCTCACGCAGTCTCACGTAGCCTCACGCAATCTCACGTACTCTCACGTAGCCTCACGTAGCCTCATGTAGCCTCACGTAGCCTCACGTAGCCTCACATAGCCTCACGTAGCCTCACGCAGTCTCACGTAGTCTCACGTAGCCTCACGTAGCCTCACGCAGTCTCACGTAGCCTCACGCAGTCTCACGTAGTCTCACGTAGCCTCACGTAGCCTCACGCAGTCTCACGTAGCCTCACGCAGTCTCACGTAGCCTCACGCAGTCTCACGTAGTCTCACGTAGCCTCACGTAGCCTCACGTAGATTCAGGTAGCCTCACGTAGTCGCACGTAGCCTCACGCAGTCTCACGTAGTCTCACGTAGCCTCACGTAGCCTCACGCAGTCTCACGTAGCCTCACGCAGTCTCACGTAGCCTCACGCAATCTCACGTAGTCTCACGCAGTCTCACGTAGTCTCACGTAGCCTCACGTAGCCTCACGTAGTCTCACGTAGCCTCACGCAGTCTCACGTAGCCTCACGCAGTCTCACGTAGTCTCACGTAGCCTCACGTAGCCTCACGCAGTCTCACGTAGTCTCACGCAGTCTCACGTAGCCTCACGCAGTCTCACGTAGCCTCACGCAGTCTCACGTAGCCTCACGCAGTCTCACGTAGTCTCACGCAGTCTCACGTAGCCTCACGCAGTCTCACGTACTCTCACGTAGCCTCACGTAGCCTCACGCAGTCTCACGTAGCCTCACGCAGTCTCACGTAGCCTCACGCAGTCTCACGTAGCCTCACGTAGCCTCACGCAGTCTCACGTAGCCTCACGCAGTCTCACGTAGCCTCACGCAGTCTCACGTACTCTCACGTAGCCTCACGTAGACTCACGTAGCCTCACGCAGTCTCACGTAGCCTCACGCAGTCTCACGTAGCCTCACGCTTTCTCACGTACTCTCACGTAGCCTCACGTAGCCTCACGTAGCCTCACGCAGTCTCACGTACTCTCACGTAGCCTCACGTAGCCTCATGTAGCCTGACGTAGTCTCACGTAGCCTCACGTAGTCTCACGCAGTCTCACGTAGCCTCACGCAGTCTCACGAAGCCTCACGTAGCCTCACGTAGCCTCACATATCCTCAAGTAGTCTCACGTAGCCTCATGTAGCCTCACGTAGCCCCACGTAGCCTCACGAAGTCTCACGTAGCCTCACGTAGCCTCATTCGTCAGTTAGCGCCACAAAGTAGAGCCCAAATGGTCGTAAGCTCGGCCATTTACGACCTCTTCATCAGCTACAATAAACACATTTGTCCCGCATGACAAATGTCGACTCAGCCGGTCGTAAAGTCGAGGGTGTGTGAGAGGTCGTAACAACACCTGCCTCGATCATGCTGTGATCAACACTGCAACATTGTAACAAGTGTTTCCCTCGCTCAGCTGAGCGATGGACACTGTCGCAACACTGTGTTGCAAGGTGAAAGTCTCTATACCAATCATCTGGAGACAGGAAGGTGTTTTCTTTTCGAATGTGTCCTGACTCTAATGTTGGAGGTGTAGGCAGTTAGCGTGCTAGGAACGACCCATCGGTGAACCAGATATACTCCTGGGGCCCAGATTCACGAAGGAGTTACGCAAGCACTTACGAACCTGGGCGCCAGATTCACGAAGGAGTTACGCAAGCACTTACGACCCTGTACGTCTTTTCTCAATCTTTGGCGGCTTTGTTTACAATTATTGAACAGTTAATGAGCTCGGAAGCACCAGGAGGCTGTTTATAACAATAACAACAGTTGATTGGCAAGTTTTCATGCTTGTAAACTGTTTAATAAATGTAACACACTGGCAGGGGTCTCCAGCAATACACTGGCAGGCTTCCACACAGGAACAGAAGATGGGGTCGGGTGCGCTCAACAGATGGCGTCGACATCGTCACACTTATATCCGAACGGTTATATGACAACCATAAAGTCTAGGGGCCCTGATATACACCGCTATATGAGAACCATAAAGTCTAGGGGCCCTGATATACACCGATATATGACAACCTTAAAGTCTAGGGGCCCTGATATACACCGCTATATGACAACCATAAAGTCTAGGGGCCCTGATATACACCGCTATATGACAACCATACAGTCTAGGGGCCCTGATATACACCGCTATATAACAACCATAAAGTCTAGGGGCCCTGATATACACCGCTATATGACAACCATAAAGTCTAGGGGCCCTGATATACACCGCTATATGACAACCATAAAGTCTAGGGGCGCTGATATACACCGGTTATATGAACCACAAAGTCTAGGGGCCCTGATATACACCGGTTATATGAACCATAAAGTCTAGGGGCCCTGATATACACCGCTATATGACAACCATAAAGTCTAGGGGCCCTGATATACACCACTATATGACAACCATAAAGTCTACAAGCTAGAGAACACCGCTATATGACAACCATAAAGTCTACAAGCTAGAGAACACCACTATATGACAACCATAAAGTCTACAAGCTAGAGAACACCGCTATATGACAACCATAAAGTCTACAAGCTAGAGAACACCGCTATATGACAACCATAAAGTCTACAAGCTAGAGAACACCGCTATATGACAACCATAAAGTCTACAAGCTAGAGAACACCGCTATATGACAACCATAAAGTCTACAAGCTAGAGAACACCGCTATATGACAACCATAAAGTCTACAAGCTAGAGAACACCGCAGTTCTCTCATTACTACTCAGAAATACACATATATCAGCAAGTGAATGTGTGTCTTCATAACTACAATCCTCAGGGTGATGTAGAAGAGTGTTAATGGGCATAATGGGCCAGGCTTACCATCCATCACCCTAATGGGTGTCTGGCCCAGTAGCTGCCGCAGGGTTATAGCTTAGTGTTGTGGGTAGGAAGGCAGCTTAACACCTACACACCTGCAGGTTAACACCCTGCACACACCTGCAGATTAACACCCTGCACACACACACACACACACACCTGCAGCTTAACACTCTACACACACACCTGCAGCTTAACACTCTGCACACACACACACACACACCTGCAGCTTAACACCCTACACACACACACACACACACACACACACCTGCAGCTTAACACCTTGCACACACACACACACACACACCTGCAGCTTACACCCTGCACACACACACACACACACACACACCTGCAGCTTAACACTCTACACACACACCTGCAGCCTAACACCCTGCACACACACACACACACACACACACCTGCAGCTTAACACCCTGCACACACCCGCAGTTTAACACAACACCTGTGTTAAGGCCTGTCGCTGGTCTAGCGGCACCTGTCAACCGTTGACACCTGTCAACACTTCTCAGGGGACTAAAGAGGATTTGTTCCTCTACGACGGAAGAAGGTTTCCGAGGTGTTCCCATGTCAAGGGAAGCCGCAGACCGGTCATAGCTCAAAGTTTCCTCAATTACTTGGCTGGCTGGGAGGAGTAGTGCTTGGACTCAACCGTAGCTACGAGAGCGAGGAGACAAGAGACTCTATTGGCTCTATTGAGAGCAGCAAGAGGAAGGTGTAGGGAGAGTGAAGCCTACAGGCTTCCAAGAGCTTCCTTAAATGATGTTGAAACTTCTGATAAATGATTCACTGTCTTGGGTTCAGGGAAGATTGTCCCCCCACACCCTGAACAAGCTCTCTGCTTCTATGAATGACATTAGTTAATTTAACTTTATTAAGAATAATTTTACGATTTATCGGATTTTACTGAAAGATTTGCTGCCCTTTATTCTATACAATCTATTCCTGCCATTTTTTTGCGTCTCTTTGATATTTGAACTGTTATATACAAGTCTTCTATGTGTGTGTGTTAATTATTTTTCATGGAATGTTCACAATTGAACCAGAATATCTTTCAGTGTCAGAAGTGGAGATGACCCTGAATGAGATACGTATTTAAATGTATCTCCATGTATCAAATGTATCTTTAAATACATAACCCCTAAATATTCAATATTTAGGTGAGAGCAGAGGAAGACAGGACACAGCTAGCATCACTAAACGAAACTGAAGCTGTGGAACAAAAGACATGTTAAACGAGGCAGGAGAAGCACAGTCTACCTCAAGCGAGTCACTTACTAAACGAGAACTACCCCCCGCTAAACACACACCGAAACTACGACGTTGGTATAACGTTCGAACAAGTTTTAACACCTAACCAGTTATAACAACCAATATAGCAAGTTGTAACAACGTTCTAACACGTCATAAACACGTTAAGCCAAGATGGAACAACTTTATTACAAGTTGTAACAAGCGGAAAATAGAGACAGTTTCGGTTTGTGTTTCCAGGGCCCGGCAGCTGGAAGAAGGCCAATGCGGTACCACTCTACAAGGAAGGAGATAGAGGAGAGGCACTCAACAACAGACCAATATCCCCGACAAGTCTCACTTGCAAAGTACTCGATAGAATTATAAGGATAAGATAAGTTACACACCTGAAGATAATTACGTAAATAAACCCCCTCAATATGGCAAATCATGCCTAACAATTCCTTTTTTCATGCCAGGGAAAGGAAATCATGCCTAACATGCCTATTGAAATGACAGAGTAACAAAATTAAGATTGAACAGATAACAGGCCTCAATGCGTATTTCTTGACTGTCAAAATGTCTTTGACACAGTACCTCAGAAGAGATTACTATACAAACTTGAGAGGCAGAGGGACGTAAGCGGAAAAACACTAGTATAGATAAGAAATTAACTAACAGGCAGGAATCAGAGGGTGACAGTGAGGTGTGACAAATTGGACTGGCGTAGGGTGACAAGTTAGGTTACCTCAGAGATCGGTGCTGGGACCAATACTGTTTCTCATTTACGTAAATTGGCTCTCTAAAAATTTGCTCTTACGTAAATTGGCTCTCTAAAAATTGGCTCTTACGTAAATTGGCTCTCTAAAAATTGGCTCTTACGTAAATTGGCTCTCTAAAAATTGGCTCTTACGTAAATTGGCTCTCTAAAAATTGGCTCTTACGTAAATTGGCTCTCTAAAAATTGGCTCTTACGTAAATTGGCTCTCTAAAAATTGGTTCTTACGTAAATTGGCTCTCTAAAAATTGGCTCTTACGTAAATTGGCTCTCTAAAAATTGGCTCTTACGTAAATTGGCTCTCTAAAAATTGGCTCTTACGTAAATTGGCTCTCTAAAAATTGGCTCTTACGTAAATTGGCTCTCTAAAAATTGGCTCTTACGTAAATTGGCTCTCTAAAAATTGGCTCTTACGTAAATTGGCTCTCTAAAAATTGGCTCTTACGTAAATTG
Source organism: Procambarus clarkii (assembly GCF_020424385.1). Classification (NCBI taxonomy): domain Eukaryota; kingdom Metazoa; phylum Arthropoda; class Malacostraca; order Decapoda; family Cambaridae; genus Procambarus; species Procambarus clarkii. Next base: position 2,228,195 of record NC_059634.1, on the reverse strand, counting down.
GCTCTCTAAAAATTGGCTCTTACGTAAATTGGCTCTCTAAAAATTGGCTCTTACGTAAATTGGCTCTCTAAAAATTGGCTCTTACGTAAATTGGCTCTCTAAAAATTGGCTCTTACGTAAATTGGCTCTCTAAAAATTGGCTCTTACGTAAATTGGCTCTCTAAAAATTGGCTCTTACGTAAATTGGCTCTCTAAAAATTGGCTCTTACGTAAATTGGCTCTCTAAAAATTGGCTCTTACGTAAATTGGCTCTCTAAAAATTGGCTCTTACGTAAAAGACTCTCTATTGGAGTTGTGTCTTACATGAACAAAGCCACAAGGGCCGTGACGAGGATTCGAACCTGCGTCCGAGAGCATCCCAGACGCTGCCTTAATCGACTGAGCAACGACATGGTCAACTTCGGTTTCAACTCCTTTTGACCATGTTGTAGCTCAATTGATTAAGGCAGCGTCTGGGGATGCTCTCGGACGCAGGTTCGATTCCTCGTCACGGCCCTTGTGGATTTGTTCATTTGATGCATCAGGCTATTGTGATTTCTGTGTGTAGTAACTCTTACACGTCGATGTTTGCAGACGATGCAAAATTAATGAGAAGAATCGTGACTGATAAGGAGTGTAAGATTCTCTAGGAATATATAAGCAAAGTAGGTTCGAGAAATGGCTACTGGAGTTCAGCACCAGCAAGTGTAAGGTGATGAAATTATAAACAGGAGACAGATCAATATGACAGTACACGAGGAAAGGGGGAAGTACTCCCTATAACAGGTAGAAAAAGAGACCTGGGAGTGGACACACACCAAACCTTATTCTGGAGGTTGATATAAATAGGATAACATCAGCAACATATCCCACACTAGCACAAATCAGAGCATCATTCCCAAAGAAAGAGGCATTTAAATCGCTGCACACCACCTACGTGAGACCAGTTTTAGAGTATGCTGCCCCGTCGTGGGCCCCCCTATCTTAAATAACAAAAGGTTCAGAATTTTGTTTTTTGGCTTATTCCAAAACTGCGAGGGATGGGGTATGAAGAGACACTGAAGGAGCATGATGACGCTAGAATAATTGAAGGGAGAGGGGGAGGGGGGACATGACAGAAACGTAGAAGATACTTAGGGAATTGACAGTGAAAATAAAAAGAGGAAATGTTCACAGAGAGCATGTATGGAGTTGAGGCTCAGATGAATAACAGATGTTACAACAATTCATTTTAACGTACGAATAATGTGTAAATGTAGCGAACTAAGGGAGCAGATTGTAGAAGCTAACTCCATTCGTAATTTTAAAGTAGATATAATAGGAAAATTGTTCAGGAATCGGCGGATAGAAAGACAAGGCGTCTAAGAGCAAACGTTCGATCCTGCAAGCATAGATGAGCAGAAATAGATGAGTACACACAAGTAGGAAACACCTGACAGCACACATCATGGGAGGGAGAGAAGGGCAAGAGACCTTTGAGGAGAAAGCGTGAAGCCACCACGACTATATAGCACTGGGAAGGGGTCAGGATAAGGATTTGGGATGGGACGGAGGGAAAGGAATGGTGTCCAACCACTTGGAGAGAGAGAGAGAGAGGCATGAGAGATATGCTCAGAGACAAGATCACTATAGAGGCGGACGGAGAGAACAGGAAAAGTATAATCCCAACATGAGTCTGGGGAGTTATGCAGGGGGGGAACAGAGGGACCAGGGGAAAGAATCATAGAAAATACTGAAGCAAGAATTGTGGGACATGAGAGTACACCATGAAACTGACGGAGAGAAATATGCCAGGCATGTGAGGGGAGACTAGCAGAAACTGCAGAGGCATGACAAGAACTCGCATCTGGAGAGTTTGACAAATAGAATAAACTGTGTTAGGAGAGTTTGTTGAAAAAGAAGGCAGAAACTGATGAGATATTTGAGATAGATTTGTGATATATGGGGACCTATTGGAAGGGCCAAGTGGTAGAACTAAGTTGGAGATATGAGAGGGAACCGTGTTAAGCTGGGTGAAGAAAAACGGTAATCTCAAGGCAATAAGACGGCAATTAATGATAAACAATGCCATTAGAGGATATAAACAAAAGAAAAAAAATTAGGGGGCCTGAACCCTTAAAATTGAAACACGTGGACCCAAGAAGTCACAAAAAATAACATAGTTATTTAATAACATAATAACATAGTTGCTGATCTGCCAAGGGCGAACTTCAAAAAACTTAAAGTAACAGAAAAGGAGGATAATTAAACAAAAATGAGAACACTGATTATACAAAGCTTTCTTTATGATTACATAAAGAGATCCATAAACATCCTTGAACTCCTATGTCTGTGCGTTGTAGAGAGAGACTTGGTGGAAGGCTGGGTTAATATACACACTGATGAATTAGACCACTAAAATTCATATTTGCAAATAAGATTTTATCAAGAGCCCAGATTAGACACAAGGGGAACCAGAGAGGTATAAAAGGCTACTGAAATGTATATCATGATAATAACACGAATAAAGAGGAAATAAAGATAAATGCTAGAACAGCACACAAGCAGAAGAGAGAGAGAGAGAGAGAGAGAGAGAGAGAGAGAGAGAGAGAGAGAGAGAGAGAGAGAGAGAGAGAGAGAGAGAGAGAGAGAGAGAGAGAGAGAGAGAGAGTGAGAGAGAGAAATTGGAGGCACCTTGTTACCTTGAAGTTACCTTGAGGTGCTTCCGGGGCTTAGCGTCCCCGCGGCCCGGTCGTCGACCAGGCCTCCTGGTTGCTGGACTGATCAACCAGGCTGATGGACGCGGCTTCTCGCAGCCTGACGCATGAGTCACAGCCTGGTTGATCAGGTATCCTTTGGAGGTGCTTATCCAGTTCTCTCTTGAACACTGTGAGGGGTCGGCCAGTTATGCCCCTTATGTGCAGTTATGTATATATGTATAGGTACCTATACCTATATGTATATGTGTAGGTACAGAGCAAGCGAGAAGAGAGTAAGGGTTGCTATGAGTTACAATCCCCAGAGAACCACAGAAAACCCCCTAACAATCACACAAGAAGACGAACAGAGTCTTCATAAACATCGTCGAAGATCTGGCAGGATTATCCCTTAGATCGAGAGCAAAGATGCTTATGACAGATTTATATTATGGACAAACTTCCTAGAAATCATTCGACTCAAAAGGAGGCCAAGGGGAAGAGACATGCAGAGCCAAACTAATAAAACTTGCAGAAAGAAACTTCGCAACACACCAGGGACCTTCGCAACACATCAGGGACCTTCGCAACACACCAGAGACCTTCGCAACACACCAGGAAACTTCACAACACACCAAGGACCTTCGCAACACACAAGGGACCTTCGTAACACACCAGGGACCTTCGCAACACACCAGGGACCTTCGCAACACATCAGGGACCTTCGCAACACACCAGAGACCTTCGCAACACACCAGGAAACTTCACAACACACCAAGGACCTTCGCAACACACCAGGGACCTTCGTAACACACCAGGGACCTTCGCAACACACCAGGGACCTTCGCAACATATACCAGAGACATTCGCAACACACCAGGGACCTTCGCAACACACCAGGGACCTTCGCAACACATACCAGGGACATTCGCAACACACCAGGGACCTTCGCAACACACCAGGGACCTTCGCAACACACCAGGGACCTTTGCAACACATCAGAGACCTTCGTAACACACCAGGGACCTTTGCAACTCACCAGGAACCTTCGTAACACACCAGGGACCTTCGCAACACACCAGGGACCTTCGCAACACACACCAGGGACCTTTGCAACACACCAGGGACCTTCGCAACACACCAGGGACCTTTGTTACACACCAGGAACCTTTGCAACACACACCAGGGACCTTCGCAACACACCAGGGACCTTCGCAACACACCAGGAACCTTCGCAACACACACCAGGGACCTTCGCAACACACCAGGGACCTCTGTTACACACCAGGGACCTTCGCAACACACCAGGGACCTTTGTTACACATCAGGGACCTTCGCAACACACCAGGGACCTTCGCAACACACCAAGGGCCTTCGCAACACACCAAGGACCTTCACAACACACCAGGGACCTTCGCAACACACCAAGGACCTTCGCAACACACCAGGGACCTTCGCAACACACCAAGGACCTTAAACAACACACCAAGGACCTTTGTTACACACCAGGGACCTTCGTAACTCACCAGGGACCTTCGTAACACACCAGGGACCTTCGCAACACATCAGAGACCTTCGTAACACACCAGGGACCTTCGCAACTCACCAGGGACCTTCGCAACACACACCAGGGACCTTTGTTACACACCAGGGACCTTCGTAACACAACAGGGACCTTCGCAACACACCAGGGACCTTCGCAACACACCAGGGACCTTCGCAACACACCAGGGACCTTCGCAACACACCAGGGACCTTCGCAACACGCCAGAGACCTTCACAACACACCAGAGACCTTCGCAACACACCAGAGACCTTCACAACACACCAGAGACCTTCGCAACACACCAGAGACCTTCACAACACACCAGAGACCTTTGCAACACACCAGGGACCTTCACAACACACCTGAGACCTTTGCAACACACCAGAGACCTTCACAACACACCAAAGACCTTCCCAACACACCAAAGACCTTCGTAACACACCAGAGACCTTCGTAACACACCAGGGACCTTCGTAACACACCAAAGACCTTCCCAACACATCAAAGACCTTCGTAACACACCAGAGACCTTCGTAACACACCAGGGACCTTCGTAACACACCAGGGACCTTCACAACACACCAGCAACCTTCGCAACACACCAGGAACCTTCGTAACACACCAGAGACCTTCACAACACACCAGGAACCTTCGTAACACACCAGGGACCTTCACAACACACTAGAGACCTTCGCAACACACCAGAGACCTTCGCAACACACCAGAGACCTTCGCAACACACCAGGGACCTTCACAACACACCAGGGACCTTCACAACACACCAGGGACCTTCGCAACACACCAGGGACCTTCACAACACACCAGGGACCTTCACAACACACCAGGGACCTTCGCAACACACCAGAGACCTTCGCAACACACCAGGGACCTTCACAACACACCAGGGACCTTCACAACACACCAGGGACCTTCGCAACACACCAGGGACCTTCACAACACACCAGGGACCTTCACAACACACCAGGGACCTTCGCAACACACCAGAGACCTTCGTAACACACCAGAGACCTTCACAACACACCAGGGACCTTCGCAACACACCAGAGACCTTCGTAACACACCAGAGACCTTCGTAACACACCAGGGACCTTCGTAACACACCAGGGACCTTCGCTACACACCAGGGACCTTCACAACACACCAGAGACCTTCACAACACACCAGAGACCTTCGTAACACACCAGGGACCTTCACAACACACAAGAGACCTTCGCAACACACCAGGGACCTTCGTAACACACCAGGGACCTTCGCTACACACCAGGGACCTTCACAACACACCAGAGACCTTCACAACACACCAGAGACCTTCACAACACACCAGAGACCTTCGTAACACACCAGAGACCTTCGCAACACACCAGAGACCTTCGTAACACACCAGGGACCTTCGTAACACACCAGGGACCTTCGTAACACACCAGGGACCTTCACAACAAACAACAGAGACCTTCGTAACACACCAGGGACCTTCGCTACACACCAGGGACCTTCACAACACACCCGGGACCTTCGCAACACACCAGAGACCTTCGCTACACACCAGGGACCTTCGTAACACACCAGGGACCTTCGTAACACACCAGGGACCTTCACAACAAACAACAGGGACCTTCACAACACACCAGGGACCTTCGCAACACACCAGGGACCTTCGCAACACACCAGGGACCTTCGCAACACACCAGGGACCTTCGCAACACACCAGGGACCTTCACAACACACCAGGGACCTTCGTAACACATCAGGCACCTTCACAACACACCAGGGACCTTCGCAACACACCAGGGACCTTCACAACACACCAGGGACCTTCGTAACACACCAGGGACCTTCACAACAAACAACAGGGACCTTCACAACACACCAGGGACCTTCGCAACACACCAGGGACCTTCGCAACACACCAGGGACCTTCGCAACACACCAGGGACCTTCGCAACACACCAGGGACCTTCACAACACACCAGGGACCTTCGTAACACATCAGGCACCTTCACAACACACCAGGGACCTTCGCAACACACCAGGGACCTTCGCAACACACCAGGGACCTTCGCAACACACCAGGGACCTTCACAACACACCAGGGACCTTCGTAACACATCAGGCACCTTCACAACACACCAGGGACCTTCACAACACACCAGAGACCTTCGTAACACACCAGGGACCTTCACAACACACCAGGGACCTTCGTAACACACCAGGGACCTTCACAACACACCAGAGACCTTCACAACACACCAGGGACCTTCACAACACACCAGGGACCTTCGTAACACATCAGGCACCTTCACAACACACCAGGCACCTTCACAACACACCAGGGACCTTCGTAACACATCAGGCACCTTCGCAACACTTCGCAACACTTAATAAACCAGTCATCAATACAGGACTTGAGCCTCACAAAAGCAAAGTGGACATTGAGCCATTCACTGTTCCATCTTGACCTGATTGTACTTACACATACATCACCAAATGTTTAGAATAATGAGATCATTGTGCATGAAATACAATGAGGATAAGTGACCAATGTTTAATAATCATTGTTGTTGTTGTTGTTGTTAAAGATTCGCTACTTGGAACAAAGTTCCAAGTAGCACGGGCTATGGTGAGCCCGTAGTGCCTTTAAAAATAATCAATGGTTATGGAGTTATGAAAGCAGAAGGGGTGAGTGGAAGATTAGCTGGCGGATACCATGAGAAAAAGAGGCTGAGGGGCAGATGCTAGCCTTTGTGAGTACAACTAGGTAAGTACAACTAGGTTATCTTGAGTGGTTATCTTGAGATGATTTCGGGGCTTTTTAGTGTCCCCGCGGCCCGGTCCTCGACCAGGCCTCCACCCCCCAGGAAGCAGCCCGTGACTGCTGACTAACACCCAGGTACATATTTTACAGCTAGGTAACAGGGGCATAGGGTGAAAGAAATTCTGCCCATTGTTTCTCGCCGGCGCCTGGGACTGAACCCAGGACCACAGGATCACAAGTCCAGCGTGCTGTCCGCTCGGCCGACCGGCTCCCTAGGTGAGTACAACAGAATGTTCTGCTTGGATATGTTAGTCATGGATCAATAAATTCCCGGCCCCTTCTCTCTGGCAGTCTGGAGGGGGGGGGGTGTCACATGAGCCGAACACGAAGCAAAATAACACACCTGACAGCTATGAGAGGGTCTCCAACACCTGTGTGATCAGGGCCCCCAACACCTGTGTGTGACGAGGGCCCCCCAACACCTGTGTGTGACGATGGCCCCCAACACCTGTGTGTGACGATGGCCCCCCAACACCTGTGTGTGACGATGGCCCCCCAACACCTGTGTGTGATAAGGGCCCCCCAACACCTGTGCGTGATCAGGGCCCCCAACACCTGTGTGTGATGAGGGCCCCCAACACCTGTGTGTGATGAGGGCCCCCAACACCTGAGTGTGATGAGGGCCCCCCAACACCTGTGTGTGATGAGGGCCCCCCAACACCTGTGTGTGACGAGGGCCCCCCAACACCTGTGAGTGACGAGGGCCCCCCAACACCTGTGTGTGTTGAGGGCCCCCCAACACCTGTGTGTGACGAGGCCCCCCAACACCTGTGTGTGACGAGGGCCCCCCAACACCTGTGTGTGACGAGGGCCCCCCAACACCTGTGTGATCAGGGCCCCCAACACCTGTGTGTGACGAGGGCCCCCCAACACCTGTGTGTGTTGAGGGCCCCCCAACACCTGAGTGAAGAGGGCCCCCAACACCTGTGTGTGACGAGGGCCCCCCAACACCTGTGTGTGACGAGGGCCCCCCAACACCTGTGTGTGACAAGGGCCCCCCAACACCTGTGTGTGACGAGGGCCCCCCAACACCTGTGTGTGACGAGGGCCCCCCAACACCTGTGTGTGACGAGGGCCCCCCAACATCTGTGTGTGACGATGGCCCCCCAACACCTGTGTGATCAGGGCCCCCAACACCTGTGTGTGACGAGGGCCCCCCAACACCTGTGTGTGACGAGGGCCCCCCAAACACACGTGTCAGGAAGACCCCAAACACCTGATACGACTCAACCAATTACTGTCAATGGAAAGAGAGAGAGAAAGAGAGAGACGATGTTGGAACCAGTGTAAAAGCCAGAATAATTAATGGTAACACCATTATTTAGGGAGCGAAAAACACAATTGGAAGTACAATGGAAACGGGAGATAAAGGGAATTCGAGATGGTCTTGAACCACAAATAAAGACCACGAAACCCTTGTGAATACTTTACTGGGAGAAACAGGAAAGTGAGATCATGGCAACAGGGATGAATATGACAACAGGAGCGGGAACATGGCAACAGGAAGCGGGAACATGACAACAGGGAGCGGGAACATGACAACAGGGGCGGGAACATGACAACAGGAGCGGGAACATGGCAACAGGGACGGGAACATGGCAACAGGGACGGGAACATGACAACAGGGAACGGGAACATGGCAATAGGAAGCGGGAACATGACAACAGGAACGGGAACATGACAACAGGAACGGGAACATGACAACAGGAGCGGGAACATGACAACAGGAACGGGAACATGGCAACAGGGACGGGAACATGACAACAGGGAACGGGAACATGGCAACAGGGACGGGAACATAGCAACAGGGACGGGAACATGACAACAGGGAACGGGAACATTGCAATAGGGACAGGAACATGGCAACAGGAAGCGGGAACATGACAACAGGAACGGGAACATGACAACAGGAACAGGAACATGACAACAGGAGCGGGAACATGACAACAGGAACGGGAACATGGCAACAGGGACGGGAACATGACAACAGGGACGGGAACATGACAACAGGGGCGGGAACATGACAACAGGGACGGGAACATGACAACAGGAACGGGAACATGACAACAGGGAACGGGAACATGACAACAGGAACAGGAACATGACAACAGGGAGCGGGAACATGGCAACAGGGAGCGGGAACATGGCAACAGGGAGCGGGAACAAGGCAACAGGGAATGGGAACATGGCAACAGGGAGCGGGAACATGACAACAGGAGCGGGAACATGGCAACAGGGAGCGGGAACATGGCAACAGGGAGCGGGAACATGACAACAGGGAGCGGGAACATGGCAACAGGGAGCGGGAACATGGCAACAGGGAGCGGGAACATGGCAACAGGAAGCGGGAACATGGCAACAGGGAGCGGGAACATGACAACAGGAGCGGGAACATGACAACAGGAGCGGGAACATGGCAACAGGGAGCGGGAACATGGCAACAGGAGCGGGAACATGACAACAGGAACAGGAACATGGCAAGAGGAGCGGGAACATGGCAACAGGAGCGGGAACATGACAACAGGAGCGGGAACATGACAACAGGGAGCGGGAACATGACAACAGGAGCGGGAACATGACAACAGGGAGCGGGAACATGACAACAGGAGCGGGAACATGACAACAGGAACAGGAACATGGCAACAGGGAGCGGGAACATGACAACAGGAGCGGGAACATGACAACAGGAGCGGGAACATGGCAACAGGAGCGGGAACATGGCAACAGGGAGCGGGAACATGACAACAGGAGCGGGAACATGACAACAGGGAGCGGGAACATGGAAACAGGAGCGGGAACATGACAACAGGAACGGGAACATGGCAACAGGAACGGGAACATGACAACAGGAGCGGGAACATGGCAACAGGAAGCGGGAACATGACAACAGGACCGGGAACATGGCAACAGGAGCGGGAACATGGCAACAGGGAGCGGGAACATGGCAACAGGAGCGGGAACATGGCAACAGGAAGCGGGAACATGGCAACAGGGAGCGGGAACATGGCAACAGGAGCGGGAACATGGCAACAGGGAGCGGGAACATGGCAACAGGAGCGGGAACATGGCAACAGGGAGCAGGAACATGACAACAGGAACAGGAACATGACAACAGGAGCGGGAACATGACAACAGGAACAGGAACATGACAACAGGGAGCGGGAACATGACAACAGGAAGCGGGAACATGACAACAGGAGCGGGAACATGACAACAGGGACGGGAACATGGCAACAGGAACAGGAACATGACAACAGGAACAGGAACATGGCAACAGGAACAGGAACATGACAACAGGAACAGGAACATGGCAACAGGAGCGGGAACATGACAACAGGAACAGGAACATGACAACAGGAACAGGAACATGACAACAGGAACAGGAACATGGCCACAGGATCGGGAACATGGCAACAGGGAGCGGGAACATGGCAACAGGGAGCGGGCACATGACAACAGGAACAGGAACATGACAACAGGAACAGGAACATGACAACAGGAACAGGAACATGGCAACAGGAGCGGGAACATGACAACAGGGAGCGGGAACATGGCAACAGGAGCGGGAACATGACAACAGGGACGGGAACATGACAACAGGAGCGGGAACATGACAACAGGAACAGGAACATGACAACAGGAGCAGGAACATGACAACAGGGAGCGGGAACATGACAACAGGAGCGGGAACATGGCAACAGGGAGCGGGAACATGACAACAGGGAGCGGGAACATGACAACAGGAAGCGGGAACATGACAACAGGAACAGGAACATGACAACAGCAGCAGGAACATGACAACAGGAAGCGGGAACATGACAACAGGGAGCGGGAACATGGCAACAGGAGCGGGAACATGACAACAGGGAGCGGGAACATGGCAACAGGGAGCGGGAACATGACAACAGGAACATGACAACAGGAACAGGAACATGACAACAGGAACAGGAACATGGCAACAGGAGCGGGAACATGACAACAGGGAGCAAGAACATGGCAACAGGAGCGGGAACATGACAACAGGGACGGGAACATGACAGCAGGAGCGGGAACATGACAACAGGAACAGGAACATGACAACAGGAGCAGGAATATGACAACAGGGAGCGGGAACATGACAACAGGAGCGGGAACATGGCAACAGGGAGCGGGAACATGACAACAGGAAGCGGGAACATGACAACAGGAAGCGGGAACATGACAACAGGAGCAGGAACATGACAACAGGAGCAGGAACATGACAACAGGAAGCGGGAACATGACAACAGGTAGCGGGAACATGACAACAGGAACAGGAACAGGAACATGGCAACAGGGAGCGGGAACATGACAACAGGAACAGGAACATGGCAACAGGGAGCGAGAACATGACAACAGGAAGCGGGAACATGACAACAGGGACGGGAACATGACAACAGGAGCGGGAACATGACAACAGGAACAGGAACATGACAACAGGGAGCGGGAACATGACAACAGGAACAGGAACATGGCAACAGGGAGCGGGAACATGACAACAGGAGCGGGAACATGACAACAGGGAGCGGGAACATGACAACAGGAACAGGAACATGGCAACAGGGAGCGGGAACATGGCAACAGGAAGCGGGAACATGACAACAGGGACGGGAACATGAGAACAGGAACGGGAACATGACAACAGGAACAGGAACATGGCAACAGGGAGCGGGAACATGACAACAGGGAGCGGGAACATGACAACAGGGAGCGGAAACATGACAACAGGGAGCAGGAACATGACAACAGGAGCGGGAACATGACAACAGGAGCGGGAACATGACAACAGGGAGCGGGAACATGACAACAGGAACAGGAACATGGCAACAGGGAGCGGGAACATGACAACAGGAAGCGGGAACATGACAACAGGGACGGGAACATGAGAACAGGAGCGGGAACATGACAACAGGAACAGGAACATGGCAACAGGGAGCGGGAACATGACAACAGGAGCGGGAACATGACAACAGGGAGCGGGAACATGACAACAGGAACAGGAACATGACAACAGAGAGCGGGAACATGACAACAGGAGCGGGAACATGGCAACAGGAGCGGGAACATGACAACAGGAGCGGGAACATGACAACAGGAAGCGGGAACATGACAACAGGGAGCGGGAACATGACAACAGGAAGCGGGAACATGACAACAGGGAGCGGGAACATGACAACAGGAGCAGGAACATTACAACAGGGAGCGGGAACATGACAACAGGAGAGGGAACATGGCAACAGGGAGCGGGAACATGACAACAGGGAGCGGGAACATGACAACAGGAAGCGGGAACATGACAACAGGAACAGGAACATGACAACAGGAGCAGGAACATGACAACAGGAAGCGGGAACATGACAACAGGGAGCGGGAACATGGCAACAGGAGCGGGAACATGACAACAGGGACGGGAACATGACAACAGGAGCGGGAACATGACAACAGGAACAGGAACATGACAACAGGAGCAGGAACATGACAACAGGGAGCGGGAACATGACAACAGGAGCGGGAACATGGCAACAGTGAGCAGGAACATGACAACAGGGAGCGGGAACATGACAACAGGAAGCGGGAACATGACAACAGGGACAGGAACATGACAACAGGAGCAGGAACATGACAACAGGAAGCGGGAACATGACAACAGGTAGCGGGAACATGACAACAGGAACAGGAACAGGAACATGGCAACAGGGAGCGGGAACATGACAACAGGAACAGGAATATGGCAACAGGGAGCGAGAACATGACAACAGGAAGCGGGAACATGACAACAGGGACGGGAACATGACAACAGGAGCGGGAACATGACAACAGGAACAGGAACATGGCAACAGGGAGCGGGAACATGACAACAGGAACAGGAACATGGCAACAGGGAGCGGGAACATGACAACAGGAAGCGGGAACATGACAACAGGGACGGGAACATGACAACAGGAACAGGAACATGGCAACAGGGAGCGGGAACATGACAACAGGGAGCGGGAACATGACAACAGGAGCGGGAACATGACAACAGGGAGCGGGAACATGACAACAGGGAGCAGGAACATGACAACAGGAGCGGGAACATGAAAACAGGGAGCGGGAACATGACAACAGGGAGCGGGAACATGACAACAGGGACCAGGAACATGACAACAGGAGCGGGAACATGACAACAGGAGCGGGAACATGACAACAGGGAGCGGGAACATGACAACAGGAACAGGAACATGGCAACAGGGAGCGGGAACATGACAACAGGAAGCGGGAACATGACAACAGGGACGGGAACATGAGAACAGGAGCGGGAACATGACAACAGGAACAGGAACATGGCAACAGGGAGCGGGAACATGACAACAGGAGCGGGAACATGACAACAGGGAGCGGGAACATGACAACAGGAACAGGAACATGACAACAGGGAGCGGGAACATGACAACAGGAGCGGGAACATGGCAACAGGAGCGGGAACATGACAACAGGAGCGGGAACATGACAACAGGAAGCGGGAACATGACAACAGGGAGCGGGAACATGACAACAGGAAGCGGGAACATGACAACAGGGAGCGGGAACATGGCAACAGGAGCGGGAACATGACAACAGGAGCGAGAACATGACAACAGGAACAGGAACATGGCAACAGGGAGCGGGAACATGACAACAGGAAACGGGAACATGACAACAGGGACGGGAACATGACAACAGGAACAGGAACATGGCAACAGGGAGCGGGAACATGACAACAGGAAGCGGGAACATGACAACAGGGACAAGAACATGACAACAGGAGCGGGAACATGACAACAGGAACAGGAACATGGCAACAGGGAGCGGGAACATGACAACAGAAGCGGGAACATGGCAACAGGAGCGGGAACATGACAACAGGAGCGGGAACATGACAACAGGAAGCGGGAACATGACAACAGGGAGCGGGAACATGACAACAGGAAGCGGAAACATGACAACAGGGAGCGGGAACATGACAACAGGGAGCGGGAACATGACAACAGGAGCGGGAACATGACAACAGGAGCGGGAACATGACAACAGGAACAGGAACATGGCAACAGGGAGCGGGAACATGACAACAGGAAGCGGGAACATGACAACAGGGACAGGAACATGACAACAGGAACAGGAACATGGCAACAGGGAGCGGGAACATGACAACAGGGAGCGGGAACATGGCAACAGGGAGCGGGAACATGACAACAGGGAGCGGGAACATGACAACAGGGACGGGAACATGACAAAAGGGAGCGGGAACATGACAACAGGGAGCGGGAACATGGCAACAGGAAGCGGGAACATGACAACAGGGACAGGAACATGACAACAGGGACGGGAACATGGCAACAGGGAGCGGGAACATGACAACAGGAGCGGGAACATGACAACAGGGACGGGAACATGACAACAGGAACAGGAACAGGAACATGACAACAGGGACGGGAACATGACAACATTAACAGGAACATGACAACAGGGAGCGGGAACATGACAACAGGGACGGAACATGACAACAGGGAGCGGGAACATGACAACAGGAGCGGGAACATGACAACAGGAGCGGGAACATGGCAATAGGAACGGGAACATGGCAACAGGGAGCGGGAACATGGCAACAGGAACAGGAACATGACAACAGGAGCGGGAACATGACAACAGGGAGCGGGAACATGACAACAGGGAGCGGGAACATGACAACAGGGAGCGGGAACATGGCAACAGGGAGCGGGAACATGACAACAGGGAGCGGGAACATGGCAACAGGAAGCGGAACATGACAACAGGGAGCGGGAACATGGCAACAGGGACGGGAACATGACAACAGGAACATGTCAACAGGGAGCGGGAACATGACAACAGGGACGGGAACATGACAACAGGGAGCGGGAACATGACAACAGGAGCGGGAACATGACAACAGGGAGCGGGAACATGACAACAGGGAGCGGGAACATGACAACAGAAAGCGGGAACATGACAACAGGGAGCGGAACATGACAACAGGGAGCGGGAACATGACAACAGAAAGCGGGAACATGACAACAGGGAGCGGGAACATGACAACAGGGAGCGGGAACATGACAACAGGAGCGGGAACATGACAACAGGGAGCGGGAACATGACAACAGGGAGCGGGAACATGACAACAGGGAGCGGGAACATGACAACAGGGAGCGGGAACATGACAACAGGGAGCGGGAACATGACAACTGGAGCGGGAACATGACAACAGGAGCGGGAACATGACAACAGGAGCGGGAACATGACAACAGGGAGCGGGAACATGACAACAGGAACGGGAACATGACAACAGGAGCGGGAACATGACAACAGGAGCGGGAACATGACAACAGGGAGCGGGAACATGACAACAGGAAGCGGGAACATGGCAACAGAGCGGGAACATGACAACAGGAGCGGGAACATGACAACAGGGACGGGAACATGGCAACAGGAACAGGAACATGACAACAGGAAGCGGGAACATGACAACAGGAGCGGGAACATGACAACAGGGACGGGAACATGACAACAGGAGCGGGAACATGACAACAGGAGCGGGAACATGACAACAGGAAGCGGGAACATGGCAACAGGAAGCGGGAACATGACAACAGGAGCGGCAACATGACAACAGGAGCGGGAACATGGCAACAGGACCGGGAACATGGCAACAGGAACAGGAACATGACAACAGGAACAGGAACATGACAACAATGAGCGGGAACATGACAACAGGGAGCGGGAACATGGCAACAGGGAGCGGGAACATGACAACAGGGACGGAAACATGACAACAGGGACGGGAACATGACAACAGGACCGGGAACATGGCAACAGGAACAGGAACATGACAACAGGAAGCGGGAACATGTCAAACTTTCTTGAATGTGTAGAGAGAATGATGTACTTAATCGCAGGACACCGTATGTAGTTCCATATGTAGTGGTATGTAATAAACTTTATTTACACTCAATATACACTCAGGGAGCAGGTCGGCCGAGCGGACAGCACGCTGGACTTGTGATCCTGTGGTCCTGGGTTCGATCCCAGGCGCCGGCGAGAAACATTGGGCAGAGTTTCTTTCACCCTATGCCGCTGTTACCTAGCAGTAAAATAGGTACCTGGGTGTTAGTCAGCTGTCACGGGCTGCTTCCTGGGGGTGGAGGCCTGGTCGAGGACCGGGCCGCGGGGACACTAAAGCCCCGAAATCATCTCAATATAACCTCAATATAATATAGAGACGAAGAGACAGAGGTAACGTGAATAAAGTATTATAAGAGATGAAAGGATATAATATAGAAGATGTATATAAGGTTTTAAATGAACATTCTCAGAACACAAGAGGAAAAGTTGAGTATAAAATGGATATGTTAAGCTTTGGGCAAATACACATCTGGAAATAGGGTTATCTTGAGGTTATCTTGAGATAATTTCGGGGCTTTAGTGTCACCGCGGTCCGGTTCTCGACCAGGCCTCCACCCCCAGGAAGCAGCCCGTGACAGCTGACTAACACCCAGGTACCTATTTTACTGCTAGGTAACAGGGGCGTAGGGTGGAAAGGAACTCTGCCCATTGTTTCTCGCCGGCGCTTGGGATCGAACCCAGGACTACAGGATTACAAGTCCAGCGTGCTGTCCGCTCGGCCGACCGGATTTCTGGTAGTTTAGGGTCGTTTAATTTATATTGCACGTTAGCTGAGCCGGTCGGGGGAGCGGACAGCACGCTGGATTTGTGATCCTGTGGTCCTGGGTTCGATCCCAGGCGCCGGCGAGAAACAATGGGCAGAGTTTCTTTCACCCTATGCCCCTGTTACCTAGCAGTAAAATAGGTACCTGGGTGTTAGTCAGCTGTCACGGGCTGCTTCCTGGGGGTGGAGGCCTGGTCGAGGACCGGGCCGCGGGGACACTAAAAAGCCCCGAAATCATCTCAAAGATAACCTCAAAGATAGCTGTACCCCTGCCACGCGTTGCTGCGGCTTTGAACCTTTCCCAAGAGATAACGAGTGTACAAGAAGTTGCTATACGTCTCTCTAGACGTCGGAGGACGTCAAACAGACGCGTCTGCACTTGACAATATCATCTCCACTTGCAGGCGAAGAGTCACAATAACATTACAATCGACTTGAGAATGGTCCAGGACGGACCGAAACGTCGTCGTCCCTTCACCTTCTAGTGTGTGGTCTGATCAACATTATCTTTTTCCACCATTTTTCACCTGTCCATTGTTTTATTTAAAGATAATTTACACCTAACTGTCATTTCCTGACATTTGCATTGATAATAACAGGTGTGTGTGTGCACCTGTATTTATCTCAGTCATTATTTACGAGGCAGTGGAACCTGTTGATGGCTTCACTGAATATTCAGGTGAAGTGTTTAATTATATTTTGTCATTTGTCAATGAGTTCTGTGACGCATTGAAAACTGTATCTCTCCTCGGCGCTATCGCTTCGTTGAGCTTATCGTTGAGCGTTTGGTTCCTCGTTATTGGCGTGTCTCTCTATCTCCCTCTCTTCGCTATTGGCGGTCAATGAGTTCTGTGACGCATTGAAAACTGTATCTCTCCTCGGCGCTATCGCTTCGTTGAGCTTATCGTTGAGCGTTTGATTCCTCGTTATTAGCGTGTCTCTCTATCTCCCTCTCTTCGTTATTAGCGTGTCTCTCTATCTCCTTCTCTTCGTTATTGGCGTGTCTCTCTATCTCCTTCTCTTCGTTATTGGCGTGTCTCTCTATCTCCTTCTCTTCGTTATTGGCGTCTCTCTCTATCTCCATCTCTTCGTTATTGGCGTGTCTCTCTATCTCCCTCTCTTCGTTATTGGCGTGTCTCTCTATCTCCCTCTCTTCGTTATTGGCGGCCAGTTGAGCTCGTTCCCGCGGATCAACTCGTGTAGTAGAGACGTCATTGCTCTTCGATAAATTACTCCTGTTGTCAAACTTGGCATTTTATTCACCTAAGGCCCCAAACCACTTGGGCTGGACGGTAGAGCGACGGTCTCGCTTCATGCAGGTCGGCGTTCAATCCCCGACCGTCCACCACAAGTGGTTGGGGCACCATTCCTTCCCCTCCGTCCCATCCCAAATCCTTATCCTGACCCCTTCCCAGTGCTGTATAGTCGTAATGGCTTGGCGCTTTCTCCTGATATATTCCTTCCTTCCTTCCTTCACCTATCTTGAGGTTATCTTGAGATGATTTCGGGGCTTTAGTGTCCCCTCGGCCCGGTCCTCGACCAGGCCTCCACCCCCAGGAAGCAGCCCGTGACAGATGACTAACTCCCAGGTACCTATTTTACTGTTAGGTAACAGGGGCATTGGGTGAAAGAAACTCTGCCCATTGCTTCTCGCCGGCGCTTGGGATCGAACCCAGGACCACAGGATCACAAGTACAGCGTGCTGTCCGCTCGGCCGACCGGCTCCCGACCTGTCTAGATGCCTTTGAAGGGTCTCGTAATTTTTTTGAAACCAATAGCCTTTTGTTAACTATGTTTCTTCAAGTAATTTAATATATTCTCGCACCTTAACAAATTAGATTTAAAAGGCATATGAGATAGTTTCAGCTATTTCTATTCATTTAGATATACTCAAGTGATGATGGTGCTTTCTGGGGATGTTTTGGGGCTATGAAATGGGATTGAACTCGCGTTCCTGGAGCCCCCTTCTTCCTCCCCAGACACACACACACACACGCTTTGCTGACTCGATCATGGCGAGGGTAATATTATCGCGACTTAGGCCAGAGACGCGAGTTCGATCCCACATCATTGCCTTAACAGATTTTCTCAGACACATCAGGTTATCGCGATGTCATTGTGGATGTCTCGGTGACATCAGTGACAAACTTCTCTTATTTCCATCTTTATCCCTCGTGCTATTTTTCTCGTTTACTATTATTGCTACGTCTACTCTTTCTAATGTATCTAAACATCTTAGGCTTCTAGTTAGAGACCGGGCCGCAGGGATGTTGATCCTCGGAATCATCAACTGGTAGCCGTCAACAGGGAAGGGAATGGAACTATCAGGAGAAAGCGCCAAGCCACTACGACTATATAGCACTTAGAAGGAGTCAGGATAAGGATTTGGGATGGGACAGGGGGGGGGGGAAAGGAATGATGCCCAACCACTTGTGGACGGTCGGGGATTGAACGCTGACCTGCATGAAGCAAGACCATCGCTCTACCGTCCAACCCAAGTGGTTAGACCCATCAACAGGGAGCAGCTTCATCAATCCTCCATTCACCTGAAGAAAATCCTGCTTCCACAGGATTTTATCAGTTCCCAGGACTCAGTAAACCAAGTCTTGTTTAGGGGTCTGTGTTGGACTTCCAGGCGGGTGCTGCATACTCTAAAGCAAGGGTCATGATGGCTGTCTAGACGTTCCTGAAGGCTACATGAACGTGTCTGAGGAACGCCTCGTTACTCTGGTAAAGTGTCGTTCTGTCATTGATTGAACGTCGTGTCTAAACCCACCTTCAACGCGTTGATTCAGGAATCTGGGTCGCTTTTAGTCTGTCTAGCTCTGTAATGTTTTCAATCGTATCCTCTCTCTCTCTCTCTCTCTCTCTCTCTCTCTCCCTCTCTCTCCTCTCTCTCTCTCTCTCTCTCCTCTCCTCTCTCTCTCTCTCCTCTCTCTCTCTCTCTCTCTCTGTCTCTGTCTCTGTCTCTGTCTCTCTGTCTCTCTGTCTCTCTGTCTCTCTCTCTCCTCCTCTCTCTCCTCTCTTCTCTGTCTGTCTCTCTCTCTCTCTCTCTCGTCTCTCTCTCTCTTCTCTCTCTCTCTCTCTCTCTCTCTCTCTCTCTCTCTCTCTCTCTCTCTCTCTCTTCTCTCTCTCTCTCTCTCTCTCTCTCTCTCTCTCTCTCCTCTCTCTCTCTCTCTCCTCTCTCTCTCTCTCTCTCTCTCTCTCTCTCTCTCTCTCTCTCTCTCTCCTCTCCTCTCTCTCTCTCTCTCTCTCTATCTCTCTCTCTCTCTCTCTCTCTCTCTCTCGCTCTCTCTCTCCCAGGGTTGACCTGCCTCCACACACACGTGTGTGTGTGTGTGTGTGTGTGTGTGTGTGTGTGTGTACTCACCTAATTGTACTCACCTAATTGTGCTTGCGGGGGTTGAGCTCTGGCTCTTTGGTCCCGCCTCTCAACCGTCAATCAACTGGTGTACAGATTCCTGAGCCTATTGGGCTCTATCATATCTACATTTGAAACTGTGAATGGAGTCAGCCTCCACCACATCACTTCCTAATGCATTCCATTTGCTAACTACTCTGACACTGAAAAAGTTCTTTCTAACGTCTCTGTGGCTCATTTGGGTACTCAGCTTCCACCTGTGTCCCCTTGTTCGCGTCCCACCAGTGTTGAAAAGTTCGTCCTTGTTTACCCGGTCGATTCCCCTGAGGATTTTGTAGGTTGTGATCATGTCCCCCTTACTCTTCTGTCTTCCAGTGTCGTGAGGTGCATTTCCCGCAGCCTTTCCTCATAACTCATGCCTCTTAGTTCTGGGACTAGTCTAGTAGCATACCTTTGGACTTTTTCCAGCTTCGTCTTGTGCTTGACAAGGTACGGGCTCCATGCTGGGGCCGCATACTCCAGGATTGGTCTTACATATGTGGTGTACAAGATTCTGAATGATTCCTTACACAGGTTCCTGAACGCCGTTCTGATGTTAGCCAGCCTCGCATATGCCGCAGACGTTATTCTCTTTATGTGGGCTTCAGGAGACAGGTTTGGTGTGATATCAACTCCTAGATCTTTCTCTCTGTCTGTTTCATTAAGTACTTCATCTCCTATTCTGTATCCTGTGCCTGGCCTCCTGTTTCCACTGCCTAGTTTCATTACTTTGCATTTACTCGGGTTGAACTTCAACAGCCATTTGTTGGACCATTCACTCAGTCTATCCAGGTCATCTTGTAGCCTCCTACTATCATCCTCTGTTTCAATCCTCCTCATAATTTTTGCATCGTCGGCAAACATTGAGAGGAACGAATCTATACCCTCTGGGAGATCATTTACATATACCAGAAACAGTATAGGTCCAAGGACTGACCCCTGCGGGACTCCACTTGTGACGTCTCGCCAATCTGAGACCTCACCCTCACACAGACTCGTTGTCTCCTGTTGCTTAGGTATTCCTCTATCCACCGGAGTACCTTCCCTCTCACTCCAGCCTGCATCTCCAACTTTCGCACTAGCCTCTTGTGTGGCACTGTATCAAAGGCTTTCTGACAATCCAAAAATATGCAGTCTGCCCACCCTTCTCTTTCTTGCCTTATTTTTGTTGCCTGGTCGTAGAATTCAAGTAACCCTGTGAGGCAGGACCTGCCATCCCTGAACCCATGTTGATGCTGTGTTACAAAGTTCCTTCGCTCCAGATGCTCCACTAGTTTTTTTCGCACAATCTTCTCCATCAGCTTGCATGGTATGCAGGTTAGGGACACTGGCCTGTAGTTCAGTGCCTCCTGTCTATCCCCTTTCTTGTATATCGGGACTACGTTAGCTGCTTTCCAAGTATCTGGCAGTTCCCCTGTTGCCAGTGATTTGTTATACACTATGGAGAGTGGTAGGCTCAGTTCTCTTGCTCCTTCCTTTAGAACCCAAGGGGAGATTCCATCTGGGCCTATAGCCTTCGTCACGTCCAACTCTAGTAAACACTTCCTTACTTCCCCACTGGTAATCTCAAACTCTTCCAGTGGTTCCTGGTTAGCTATTCCCTTTCTTATTCAATTCCTCACACACTTCCTTGTCATTTGTAGTGAATCCTTCCGCCCCTATCCTTAATCTCATAACCTGTTCCTTTACTGTTGTTTTTCTCCTAATGTGGCTATGCAACAATTTAGGCTGAGTCTTTGCCTTGCTTGCGATGTCATTTTCGTATTGTCTTTCTGCCTCTCTTCTCATCCTGACATATTCATTCCTGGCATTCTGGTATCTTTCTCTGCTCTCCAGTGTCCTGTTATTCCTATAGTTTCTCCATGCCCTTTTACTTTGCTGCTTAGCTAGCCTACATCTTTGATTAAACCATGGGTTTCTCATCTTCATTTCTCTGTTTTCCTTTTGGACTGGGACAAACTTGTTTGCTGCGTCCTTGCACTTCTGCGTGATGTAATCCATCATATCTTGGGCCGTCTTTCCCCTGAGCTCTGTTTCCCATGCTATATTCTGTTAGGAAATTTTCTTATCCCCTCATAGTTTCCCTTTCGGTTTTGGTTTCGGTATCCCTCCTCGAGTTCAATAACCCTTCTTCAATCAAGTACTCAAACACCAGTACACTGTGGTCGCTCATTCCTACTGGGTCCTCAAAACCGATGTTCTCTTATGTCGGAGTCGTTCAGAGTGAAGACTAGGTCGAGTCTCGCTGGTTCGTCATTGCCTCTCATCCTTGTGGGTTCTCCGACATGCTGCGTTTTAAAAAGTTGCTTGTCACCACCTCCAATAGTTTGGCTCTCCACGTATCCTCGCCTCCATGCGGTTCCTTGTTCTCCCAGTCAATCTTTCCGTGATTGAAGTCGCCCATGATGAGCAGGTGGGATCTATTTCTACAGGCAGCAGAGGCTGCCTCTCAATTATAGTGTTAACTGCCTTGTTGTTGTTTTCATACTCTTGACTGGGTCTCCTGTCATTTGGTGAGGGTTGTATATTACTGCTACTACTATTCTTGGTCCTCCCATTGTTATGGTGCCTGCTATGTAGTCTCTGAACTCCTCACAGCCCGGGATGGCCATCTCCTTAAAACTCCATTCCCTTCTCATGAGTAGGGCCACTCCGCCTCCTCCTCTACCTCCCTCTCTTTCCTTATTACTGTATACTCCTGGGGAAACACGGCATTCGTTATGATTCCAGAGAGTTTTGTTTCAGTGAGTCCGATTACATCTGGGTTAACTTCTTGTGCTCTTTCCCTTAGTTCACTTGTCTTGCTTGTGATGCCATCTATGTTCGAGTACATTCACCCTGAAACTGACTCTCTTCTGCTTATTTTCTGGGGGGGACCTTTGGGATCTGGGGTGAGTGGGAGCTGGGGGGACCTGGCACGGGGGGGATTGGTGGGAGGAGGGAGGGCTGGGGGTGGTGGGGGAGAGGGGGAGGGTACAGGGGTGGATAAGAGGGGGAGGGTACAGGGGGTGGATAAGAGGGGGAGGAGGGTACAGGGGGTGGATAAGAGGGGGAGGGTACAGGGGGTGGGTAAGAGAGGGAGGGTTGGGGAAGATGGGGGGAGGAGAGGCTGTGGGGGATAGGGGAGAGGGGGGGCTTGGGGGAAAGAGAAAAGGGTGGAGGGCTTGGGGGGCGTGGGGGAAAAGGGAGGGCTGAGGTGGGTGAGGAAGAGGGGAGGGTTTAGGGGAGTGGGGGAGGAGGGGAAGACTTAGGTGGGGTGGGGGAGAGTGGGGGGCTTAGGGGGGAGGGGGATAGAAAGGAGGGCATGGGGGTAGGGAGAGACGGGAAGGCATGTGGGCGAAGGGAGGGCATGGGGGATGGGGGAGAAGGGAGGGGTCCTGGGGGAGAGGGGTGAGGGGGAGAAGGGGGTGTGAGTGGGGGGTGTGGGGGTTGGGTGGGGGGGAGGGTGCCCTAGGTGGGTACTTAGTGGGGGGCTGACAGGGGATGGGGCAGGTTGGGTGTCTGTTGGGTAGAATTTGGGGGTGGTGCCCCAATCCCTGTGGCTGTTGCACTGTTTGAGGAGGGTTCTCCACTTCCCTCTGGGATTGTAGGGTTCTGGGTTGTGGTACTCTGATTTCCTTCTCTCTTCCTGCGCTCCTTCCTCGTGTGTGTGTGTGTGTGTGAGTGTGTGTGTGTGTGTGAGTGTGTGTGTGTGTGAGTGTGTGTGTGTGTGAGTGTGTGTGTGTGTGTGTGTGTGTGTGCGTGCGCCTACAATCGCCCAAGAAAGTCTTCGCAGTGGGCTGTAATTTGGGATTGGATATCGGAAAACAGAGAGTGAAATTTTTCCATTTAGGGCAGGACGAGCGGGCCTTAGGTGAATAAAATGCCAAGTTTGACAATAGTAGTAATTTATCGAAGAGCAATAAGACCGCCACTACACAAGTTGATGCCCTGAAACGAGCTCAACTGGCCGCCAATAACGAAGAGAGGGAGATAGAGAGACACGCCAATAACGAAGAGAGGGAGATAGAGAGACACGCCAATAACGAAGAGAGGGAGATAGAGAGACACGCCAATAACGAAGAGAGGAAGATAGAGAGACACGCCAATAACGAAGAGAGGGAGATAGAGAGACACGCCAATAACGAAGAGAGGGAGATAGAGAGACACGCCAATAACGAAGAGAGGGAGATAGAGAGACACGCCAATAACGAAGAGAGGGAGATAGAGAGACACGCCAATAACGAAGAGGGGGAGATAGAGAGAGTCGCCAATAACGAAGAGAGGGAGATAGAGAGACACGCCAATAAAGAAGAGAGGGAGATAGAGAGACACGCCAATAACGAAGAGAGGGAGATAGAGAGACACGCCAATAACGAAGAGAGGGAGATAGAGAGAGTCGCCAAAAACGAAGAGAGGGAGATAGAGAGACACGCCAATAACGAAGAGACGGAGATAGAGAGACACGCCAATAACGAAGAGAGGGAGATAGAGAGACACGCCAATAACGAAGAGAGGGAGATAGAGAGAGACGCCAATAACGAGGAAACAAATGCTCAACGAAGCGATAGTAGCGAGGAGAGATACAGATGCGAGTTTAACGAGACACCAGTAACGAGGAGACAGACACCAGAGTTTAACGAGGCACCAGTAACGAGGAGGGAGACAGAGACCAGAGCTTAACGAGGCACCAGTAACGAGGAGGGAGACAGAGACCAGAGCTTAACGAGGCACCAGTAACGAGGAGGGAGACAGAGACCAGTGTTTAACGAGGCACCAGTAACGAGGAGGGAGACAGAAACCAGTGTTTAACGAGGCACCAGTAACGAGGAGGGAGACAGAGACCAGAGCTTAACGAGGCACCAGTAACGAGGAGGGAGACAGAGACCAGTGTTTAACGAGGCACCAGTAACGAGGAGGGAGATAAACGAACACTTAACGAGAAGACAATATATAACGAGAGCGAGAAAATGGGAAGACTTTTACCACATAATGTATGACTTGGGGTAAGTGGGTGTGGATGGTGATGGTGATGGTGATGGTGAAGGTGATGGTGATGGTGAAGGTGAAGGTGATGGTGAAGGTGATGGTGATGGTGAAGGTGATGGTGATGGTGATGGTGAAGGTGATGGTGATGGTGATGGTGAAGGTGAGGTGATAGTGATGGTGATGGTGATGGTGAAGGTGATGGTGATGGTGATGGTGAAGGTGATGGTGATGGTGATGGTGATAGTGATGGTGATGGTGAAGGTGATGGTGATGGTGATGGTGAAGGTGATGGTGATGGTGAAGGTGATGGTGATGGTGGTGGTGATGATGATGGTGATGGTGATGGTGATGGTGAAGGTGAAGGTGATGGTGAAGGTGATGGTGATGGTGATGGTGAAGGTGATGGTGATGGTGATGGTGATGGTGATGGTAATAGTGATGGTGAAGGTGATGGTGAAGGTGAAGGTGATGGTGATGGTGATGGTGAAGGTTAAGGTGATGAAGGTGATAGTGAAAGTGAGAGGGAAGGTGCAAACGATGGTGACAGCTACTTCGAGCATCTTCGGGTTACAACACTGCACTCATCGAGGTAATATATTGAGTGACTTTAAGGAGGACTGAAGAGAGAATAAAGGTCTCGGTGCTCCCATGATGCACTTGCACCTAGTTGCAAGAGGGGTCTAACCTCACCCAGGCGAGCATGTCTCTTAGGGTGCACAACCACTTTGGGCTACCCACTACACATTCAATATGATAAGCTCCTGAAGTCAATATTGTAGAAGGCACTCAACCCTAGGGGCCTCGTAGCCTGGTGGATAGCGCGCAGGACTCGTAATTCTGTGGCGCGGGTTCGATTCCCGCACGAGGCAGAAACAAATGGGCAACGTTTCTTTCACCCTGAATGCCCCTGTTACCTAGCAGTAAATAGGTACCTGGGTGTTAGTCAGCTGTCACGGGCTGCTTCCTGGGGGTGGAGGCCTGGTCAAGGACCGGGCCGCGGGGACACTAAAGCCCCGAAATCAACTCAAGATAACCTCAAGATAACCTAGACTCAGATGAGAGTCATCTGGAGCAAACAACACTAGCGGTCAACCTCAGGGAATAGGCCTACTCAGAGCACCAGAGGCAGCATTTGCAATATTCTTATCCCCGTGCATCGCTCCAGTAAGGGTGTAAGTAAGGTAAGGGAGCCGGTCGGCCGAGCGGACAGCACGCTGGACTTGTGATCCTGTGGTCCCGGGTTCGATCCCTGGCGCCGGAGAGAAACAATGGGCAGAGTTTCTTTCACCCTTTGCCCCTGTTACCTAGCAGTAAAATAGGTACCTGGGTGTTAGTCAGCTGTCACAGGCTGCTTCCTGGGGGTGGAGGCCTGGTCGAGACCGGGCCACGGGGACACTAAAGCCCCGAAATAATCTCAAGATAACCTCGCTGCTGCCGAACTTGTAAGATCCTACCAACACCCAAGAGAGATCCTGTACGAGCTCACGATGCAACCTGTTCTCTTAAAAATTACGTTGCTTTTCGCTCATACGAGCGCTATGGCCAAAAGTGGACGTAATTTGAAATGAAATCGGCTCACGAAAGTGACGTACTGTCCCGTTTTCTGTTTGAGTCGTCCGGCTTACTCGGCAAGGTTAGGAGAGGAAACATTCAAATAGCGTTTTTCATAACGTTTTGAAACTTTTTGAGAATTTCCTGCCCACCTACCTTTCCAGAGGACCCCTAATTTATTGTTGTTGAAAAAAAAATCCCAAATTTATATTAATTTTGTTTATTTTCATATTACGTCCACTTTCGGCCATACTGGTAAACGGTCAAAAAGCGACGTTATTTTTAAGAGGACAGGTTGCAGGATGATAGAAGACATTGGGACGAGACACCGCTACACCCCCGACCTCCAGCCCCACAAAACCCCCAGCACAGAGGCTCACTCGGATAATCCCATAATGGAAAACATTGCCTCAACCGATGCTCGGAAATGCATCTCTTGAGAGCAAAGCCCGCCTCCTAGTGGTAAAAGCTCCCCATGCCAGGGATTTTTCTATTTGCTGTACCCATCCTCGGAACTCGACTTAATCACGAGGATCTTTGTATTGGTGTTGCCCTTCGCCTCACGAAACACAGATGCATCTGTAGACGAGCATTGGCAGACAAATATGGACAATACCATCCCACTAAACACACACCGAAACTACGACGTTGGTACAACGTTCGAACAAGTTTTAACACCTCCTAACCAGTTATAACAGCCAATATAGCAAGTTGTAACAACGTTCTAATACGTCATAAACACGTTAAGCCAAGATGTAACAACTTTATTGCAAGTTGTAACAAGCGGAAAATAGAGACAGTTTCGGTTTGTGTTTCCAGGGATGCGTTATATCGTAAATCATCAAGAGGAGCCCCGCCGCAGCCCCGTACAAGGACACCTAAGCTTATACAGACCCAGAAACACTCAGAAGCCTCCTGACGGGGTCACCAATCTTGTCTGTAAGGATGATACGCTGTTGGTGTGGGACTACACACGCGCATCCTCCTTATCCGGTATCTATAATTCCAGATAAGGAGGATTAAAAAATAATTCCTTTTGTAATGGAATGATGTTTGTATGTTAGTGCTATACCACAATTCACAACCATGTAGTCATGTACAATAAGGTATATAATAGATAAATAGGGGAGACAGGAGCAGCAAATACGAAATTATAAACGATAAAAAAAAATTCTGAATGTTCTTTATTTCTTACACACACACACACAAACACCTTACGACACTGGAAGACAGAAGAGTAAGGGGGAACATGATCACAACCTACAAAATCCTCAGGGGAATCGACCGGGTGAACAAGGATAAACTATTCAACACTGGTGGGACGCGAACAAGGGGACACAGGTGGAAGCTGAGTACCCAAATGAGCCACAGAGGCATTAGAAAGAACTTTTTCAGTGTCAGAGTAGTTAGTAAATGGAATGCATTAGGAAGTGATGTGGTGGAGGCTGACTCCATACACAGTTTATAATGTAGATATGATAGAGCCCAATAGGCTCAGGAATCTGTACACCAGTTGATTGACAGTTGAGAGGCGGGACCAAAGAGCCAGAGCTCAACCCCCGCAAACACAACTAGGTGAGTACACACACACACACACACACACACACACACACACACATACATACATACATACATAAATACATACATACATACATATATATATATATATATATATATATATATATATATATATATATATATATATATATATATATATATATATATATATATATATATATATATCTTCAACACTTAAACGTGGTGAAGAGTTAAGACGTGACCCCATTAGAATTCCTTGGAGCATCCTAGGGGACCAAACTTGTGACCCCTACTGTCTTGTGTGGACCCCCAGGTGCTGGAGGAGTGGTACTGTGACCTCTACTGTCTTGTGTGGACCCCCAGGTGCTGGAGGAGTGGTACTGTGACCTCTACTGTCTTGTGTGGACCCCCAGGTGCTGGGGGAGTGGTACTGTGACCTTTACTGTCTTGTGTGGACCCCCAGGTGCTGGGGGAGTGGTACTGTGACCCCTACTGTCTTGTGTGGACCCCCAGGTGCTGGGGGAGTGGTACTATGACCTCTACTGTCTTGTGTGGACCCCCAGGTGCTGGGGGAGTGGTACTGTGACCCCTACTGTCTTGTGTGGACCCCCAGGTGCTGGGGGAGTGGTACTGTGACCTCTACTGTCTTGTGTGGACCCCCAGGTGCTGGGGGAGTGGTACTGTGACCTCCTACTGTCTTGTGTGGACCCCCAGGTGCTGGGGGAGTGGTACTGTGACCCCTACTGTCTTGTGTGGACCCCCAGGTGCTGGGGGAGCAGTGCTGTGACCCCTACTGTCTTGTGTGGACCCCAGGTGCTGGGGGAGTGGTACTGTGACCCCCTACTGTCTTGTGTGGACCCCAGGTGCTGGGGGAGTGGTACTGTGACCCCCTACTGTCTTGTGTGGACCCCCAGGTGCTGGGGGAGCAGTGCTGTGACCCTTTATATATATATATATATATATATATATATATATATATATATATATATATATATATATATATATATATATATATATATATATATTCAGAGTTAAATGTCAAGTTTTTCCCTGAGTGCTCTGTGTTCCCTTCTCTGAGGCTGTGGGTCCCTATAATTACACCAGTGGTGGTACCCCCCTATATATATATATATATATATATATATATATATATATATATATATATATATATATATATATATAGGTGGACCCTCAAATGACTGTACTATGGGTCAGCCTTGAAAACAACTTTTCTTAAAGGTTTCTTTTACAAAAAGGTTATATTGGATTTGCCGCCTCGAACCAGGACCCGGAAGCAGTCTGATTATTCAATATCCTGCGTGTGTGGGGTGTGCCCACCTCTTTGTGCCTGCAAGATCAAGCTCCAGCTCTTGGACCCCCGCTTCTTCCACCTAGGAGTTAGCTTCTACAATCATTACGGTAGAAGAAAACTTTCTAATATCTCTATGACACTTTCTGAGTCTCAACCTTCCATCTATGTCCCATTTTGTTATATTTGTTATTCATTGTAAACATTTCCTCTGTTTCCACCTTGTCAGTCCCTCTAAGTATTTTATACGTCTGTATCATGTCCCCCACCTCTCCCTTCTCTTCTCTAAAGTCATAAGGTTTAATTCCTTCAATCTGGTTATTAAATATCATATAATAATCAGAGGAAACAGAGGTTAATAATTATATTTACATTAAAACGTGGGTGTATGATTCGCAGTGGAGGCTCTTATGTATCATGTATCATTCGCAGTGGAGGCTGTTATGTATCATGTATCATTCGCAGTGGAGGCTGTTATGTATCATGTATGATTCGCAGTGGAGGCTCTTATGTATCATGTATCATTCGCAGTGGAGGCTGTTATGTATCATGTATCATTCGCAGTGGAGGCTGTTATGTATCATGTATGATTCGCAGTGGAGGCTCTTATGTATCATGTATCATTCGCAGTGGAGGCTGTTATGTATCATGTATCATTCGCAGTGGAGGCTGTTATGTATCATGTATCATTCCCTTCACATACCATCCCCGTGGAGGTGTTCATGTGTAGGGAATGACCAGGTATATATATCACGTCTGCCACCATCTTGAGGTTATCTTGAGATGATTTCGGGGCTTTTTAGTGTCCCCGCGGCCCGGTCCTCGACCAGGCCTCCACCCCCAGGAAGCAGCCCGTGACAGCTGACTAACTCCCAGGTACCTATTTACTGCTAGGTAACAGGGGCATTCAGGGTGAAAGAAACTTTGCCCATTTGCTTCTGCCTCGTGCGGGAATCGAACCCGCTCCACAGAATTACGAATCCTGCGCGCTATCCACCAGGCCACGAGGCCCCTCATATATATCTGGTCATTTCTGTACCGGGAGTTATTTTATTGGACAATTTACATACTGAACAAATCCACCAGGGCCGTGACGAGGATTCGAACCTGCGTCCGGGAGCATCAAGTTATTGTGATTTCTGTATGTAATTGATATATTGGTTTATATATATATGTAGAGTCGGGGAAAAGGGAGGTTTTATCGTACAGTAAAATTACAAGTAAATGAGTAGATTTAGCGAGCGACTGGGCAACTTCCCTTCATTCTACATAGCATATTTACAGTAAAGTCACTATGCATCCTGTCTCCCTCTACCGTCGTCACTGCTGAAGGTCTCATCATAGCAGCAGGTCCTTGAGCGACGTGTCAAGCCCAATCTGTTAGTCTCCGTGGCGTAGTGGTAAGACACTCGCCTGGCGTTCCGTGAGCGCTTTGTCCTGGGTTCGAATCCTGGCCGGGGAGGATTTACGGATCCCCGCGGCCCGGTCCTCGACCAGGCCTCCACCCCCAGGAAGCAGCCCATGACAGCTGACTAACACCCAGGTACCTATTTTACTGCTAGGTAACAAGGGCATAGGGTGAAAGAAACTCTGCCCATTGTTTCTCGCCGGCGCCCGGGATCAAACCCGGGACCAAAGTATCACGTGTCCAGTATTCTGTCCGCTCAGCCACCGGCACATGTTTCAGCTTTGCAGTAAAGCGAACTTTGCAGAAGTAATTTTTAAGTTTTCATCTTAAGTGAAAATTTTAAGAAATACTGAAATTTGCGACAGAATGTTTAATGTGAACTTTGATGTGATATTTAGACCACATGAGAACAGGACGGCTGCTTCCAGTATATATTAACATATATATATGAGTCGTACATATATGTTAATATATAGCCTAAACGGATTAGTTTCTCACATAATAATACTCTCTCTCAGCATGCCACTTAATTGAGTGACAGGAATCGCCTACTGGTGCTTCCCAGTCACTCACTGAGCTAATGAGTGACAGCTGTCATGACCTGACAGGCCAGTGTCACTCACTGCCTGACGTGTTGTCATCGCCCAACCTATCCTCCGAATAGACAGTACGTTTTAATACTAAATGTAATAAGTACATTTCCCAACATACGTATTTAGTACATAATTGCACTTATTGGGCTGTTACATGTACCGGATGACCTCATAATAATATTCTCCCGAAACATTGAATTCGTTTTCTCTAATGTAACTCGTGTGCTGGTTTTTTCCTTAAATTTTGCGGATACTCAGTCAATTTTGTCTATACTCGTAAACTCAGCACAAATTTGGCCTTTTTAATTCAAGATATCATGGAAATTGGCCGCTTTTAAGGGAATTAATTATGGAAGAAGACATTCAAAGCACAGAAGGTATCAGATAACGATTTAAATCCATCTAGTTTTTGCAAGCGAGGAGTCACAATAACGTGGCTGAAGTATGTTGACCAGACCGCACACTAGAAGGTGAAGGGACGACGACGTTTCGATCCGTCCTGGATTATTCTCAAGTCGATTGAAACCTCGTCGTCCCTTCACTTTCTAGTGGGTGATCTGGTCAGCATACTTCTAGTTTTTGCTCGTTCGTCAATAAGAACTGATGGCAACCCGCCAAACACACACCGAAATTACGACGTTGGTACAACGTTCGAACAAGTTTTAACACCTCCTAACCAGTTATAACAACCAATATAGCAAGTTGTAACAACGTTCTAATACGTCATAAACACGTTAAGCCAAGACGTAACAACTTTATTACAAGTTGTAACAAGCGGAAAATAGAGACAGTTTCGGTTTGTGTTTCCCGGGAACGCCCTGGTCCATAAACTGAATTACACTGATTACTAAACAATAAACTGAACCTATCATGAAGAAGAACGACCACTATTGACTGTCTAGTGTTCTCATACAGTCTAACTGTAAGAAACAATGCCCAAGTCCTGAGTAACAGTCAAGTATTTCTCATCACCCACGAAGCGAAGCCAAGCGGGGCCACAACATCATGCTGTCATCCAATTGAAAAAACTGTTCTGATTTTACATAGATTTACCGTGAGAGACGCTAACAATAGTAGCCTTGAAGAGGAAAGGAAATTGGCAGTTTGTCGACGGTTTACCTTGATG
Organism: Procambarus clarkii; assembly: GCF_020424385.1. NCBI lineage: Eukaryota > Metazoa > Arthropoda > Malacostraca > Decapoda > Cambaridae > Procambarus > Procambarus clarkii. Next base: position 2,195,550 of record NC_059634.1, on the reverse strand, counting down.
ATATTTTAAACCTATACTTTAAAAGAAAAGTTAACAGATGTTTGTCTTCTATGCTTCGGCGGGTAGGCTGTTCCACTGATACTAGCCAACCCTCTGGATGAATACTTATATCACACAAACTGCACCTATCAGTAGGAAAACAACTAACCAGTCTTCAGATAACAGGACGTCAATCGGTTTTCATGGATATATTCATTTTCGGGCGTTTGACTTCGATTTGGAAATATGAAAAGGCACAGTTTGGTGCATTCAGATGGTAAAGTTCTATGACATATATTACACCCCCCTCCCTCCCTTCCCCAACTCCCCCCCCCCCCCATATATCCTCCCCATGTCTTCCAACATATATATATTCAGTAAAATAGGGGGGCTCGGCGCCCCCAGGACCAGTAAAAGGGGAAGGGGGCCTCAGCCCCACCGGATAAAATGGGGGACCAATAACAGAAATATTATATATATACCCATAATTATATTATGGACCTCCGTGTCCTGTAATATTTTGATGAAACAAATCCTGGAAAGCAACAGGCAAGTGGAACACACCTTAAGGTGATGAGTTGTGTCCCGCGATGAGCTAAAAATGTCTTACCTGTAATGTCAGAAAAAGTCCATTGAAAGTCCTATATACACAATATAATCCTATACGACATATATAACATGTGAATGGTCACATCCACCTCCATGTTGCTAACCTAACCTAACCTAACCTAACCTAACCTAACCTAACCTAACCTTACCTAACCTAACCTAACCTAACCTAATCTAACCTAACCTAACCTAACCTAACCTAACCTAACCTAACCTAATCTAACCTAACCTAACCTAACCTAATCTAACCTAACCTAACCTAACCTAACCTAACCTAACCTAACCTAACCTTCCAAATGCTATAAAGTCGTAATGGCTTGACGCTTTACCCCTGATAATTACAATTACAATTGGTCTAAGTCTGCTTTATGTATTTGTTCATCCCAGCATTGTTCTGGGAGGACTTAGTTTATTTGTTCCCAGTTAATGAGTTTGTTATTAAAAAGGAATTTGCTTAATTCTCCTCCTCTTGGACTTGAAATTGGGTGTACAGGTCTATTGCCCATACTCGTCTGAACTTCAATTTGGTTGTGATCTGAGTAATAGGTATTTGAGATCATTTTTGTGCCCAATCAGTTCATCGTTTCACACAGAAATCACAATAGCGTGATGCATCGAATGAACAAATCCACAAAGGCCGTGACGAGGATTCGAACCTGCGTCCGAGAGCATCCCAGACGCTGCCTTAATCGACTGAGCAACGACATGGTCAAAAGAGTTGAAACCGAAGTTCTACAAAACTTCGTAGCTATGAACTTCGTTCGTAGCTCCGTCAATTAAGGCAGCGTCTGGGGATGCTCTCGGACGCAAGTTCGAATCCTCGTCACAGCCCTTGTGGATTTGTTCACGCATCGTTGTTTGTAAAAATATGATCTAGGGTGTTTTATTTTCCCAGTTGGCTCTACTTATGACCAACTAGGTCTACCATAGTCCAGAAATGTACTAAATTATACCCAAGACTGCGAAAATATGTTGCCTTATTTAGGCCTAAAACAGGTTAGGTTGTGTTCCTGTCATTCCACTTTTTTTACGAACAACGGTAATTTTTTGAACGTTCGAATTATCGTTCTTATAATTTCCATCATTTTGAAAATAATTATTTGACCACTGTTGCTATCACTTCTAAAAGACAGGTTGCAGAAGTGGCCACCAGGGGGCCACAGTGTCCACTAACTTCCCACAATGGCCACCAGAGGGCCACAGTGTTGACTAACTTCCCACAATGGCCACCAGAGGGCCACAGTGTTCACTAACTTCCCACAATGGCCACCAGAGGGCCACAGTGTTGACTAACTTCCCACAATGGCCACCAGAGGGCCACAGTGTTTACTAACTTCCCACAATGGCCACCAGAGGGCCACAGTGTTGACTAACTTCCTACAATGGCCACCAGAGGGCCACAGTGTTGACTAACTTCCTACAATGGCCACCAGAGGGCCACAGTGTTGACTAACTTCCTACAATGGCCACCAGAGGGCCACAATGTTTACTAAGTTCCCACAATGGCCACCAGAGGGCCACAGTGTTAACTGACTTCCCACAATGACCACCAGAGGGCCACAGTGTTTACTAACTTCGCACAATGGCCGCCAGAGGGCCACAATGTTCACTAACTTCCCACAATGGCCGCCAGAGGGCCACAATGTTCACTAACTTCCCACAATGGCCGCCAGAGGGCCACAATGTTCACTAACTTCCCACAATGGCCACCAGAGGGCCACAGTGTTCACTGACGTTCCACAATGGCCACCAGAGAGCCACAGTGTACAAGATCAGACTTAACAGATCAGGACATTCTTCTCACCGATAACATCTAGGAATTACCAGCCCCTCAAGATCAACCGGTTTCGGAAACGAAGATGCTGATAATGTCCGCGTAGGATCACCATCTGTGTCGCCTATCGGCCCTCGTTAGGCCGTAATTGCCGCATTAAATGTCGTTCGACACCCTTTAGAGACGCGTGTATTTCCCGTCTCGGGATGAAGATAAGGTCATGCGACATTCACATGACGTGTAGTGATAAAAAGATTCGTTATTTATCTGTGATTTTAGTTCGTTTTGTGTTGTTTAGTGGTTAGTAACACACTGGCACCTTGTTTAGTGGTTAGTAACACACTGTGAGGTTGTTTAGTGGTTAGTAACACACTGGCACCTTGTTTAGTGGTTAGTAACACACTGGCACCTTGTTTAGTGGTTAGTAACACACTGGGACCTTGTTTAGTGGTTAGTAACACACTGGCACCTTGTTTAGTGGTTAGTAACACACTGGGACCTTGTTTAGTGGTTAGTAACACACTGGCACCTTGTTTAGTGGTTAGTAACACACTGGCACCTTGTTTAGTGGTTAGTAACACACTGGCACCTTGTTTAGTGGTTAGTAACACACTGGCACCTTGTTTAGTGGTTAGTAACACACTGGCACCTTGTTTAGTGGTTAGTAACACACTGTGAGGTTGTTTAGTGGTTAGTAACACACTGGCACCTTGTTTAGTGGTTAGTAACACACTGGTAGGTTGTTTAGTGGTTAGTAACACACTGGCACCTTGTTTAGTGGTTAGTAACACACTGTGAGGTTGTTTAGTGGTTAGTAACACACTGGCACCTTGTTTAGTGGTTAGTAACACACTGGCACCTTGTTTAGTGGTTAGTAACACACTGGGACCTTGTTTAGTGGTTAGTAACACACTGGCACCTTGTTTAGTGGTTAGTAACACACTGGGACCTTGTTTAGTGGTTAGTAACACACTGGCACCTTGTTTAGTGGTTAGTAACACACTGGCACCTTGTTTAGTGGCTAGTAACACACTGGCACCTTGTTTAGTGGTTAGTAACACACTGTGAGGTTGTTTAGTGGTTAGTAACACACTGGCACCTTGTTTAGTGGTTAGTAACACACTGTGAGGTTGTTTAGTGGTTAGTAACACACTGGCACCTTGTTTAGTGGTTAGTAACACACTGTGAGGTTGTTTAGTGGTTAGTAACACACTGGCACCTTGTTTAGTGGTTAGTAACACACTGGCACCTTGTTTAGTGGTTAGTAACACACTGGTACCTTGTTTAGTGGTTAGTAACACACTGGCACCTTGTTTAGTGGTTAGTAACACACTGGCACCTTGTTTAGTGGTTAGTAACACACTGGCACCTTGTTTAGTGGTTAGTAACACACTGGCACCTTGTTTAGTGGTTAGTAACACACTGGTACCTTGTTTAGTGGTTAGTAACACACTGGCACCTTGTTTAGTGGTTAGTAACACACTGGCACCTTGTTTAGTGGTTAGTAACACACTGGCACCTTGTTTAGTGGTTAGTAACACACTGGGAGGTTGTTTAGTGGTTAGTAACACACTGGCACCTTGTTTAGTGGTTAGTAACACACTGGTACCTTGTTTAGTGGTTAGTAACACACTGGCACCTTGTTTAGTGGTTAGTAACACACTGGCACCTTGTTTAGTGGTCCCTTGTGATGTTGCTGATTCCTTCTATTTGATTGACTAGTAAAAGATACATATGCAGAAATGTATACCTCTCTTTACAGTGTATGTATACATAGAGATATTCCTCTCTTCACAGTGTATGTATACATAGAGATATTCCTCTCTTCACAGTGAATGTATACATAGAGATATTCCTCTCTTCACAGTGTATGTATACATAGAGATATTCCTCTCTTCACAGTGTATGTATACATAGAGATATTCCTCTCTTCACAGTGTATGTATACATAGAGATATTCCTCTCTTCACAGTGTATGTATACATAGAGATATTCCTCTCTTCACAGAGCATGTATACAGAGAGAGATACCTCTCTCCACAGTACACATACACAGTCAGGTGTATCGCTCTTCAATGTATATTCACCGTCAGATCATTTTCATCCTATGATACAATCAGTGTAGTACACTATATCAGTCCACCCCACTTGGGCTGAACGGTAGAACGACGGTCTCGCTTCATGCAGGTCGGCGTTCAATCCCCGACCGTCCACCCCAAATGGTAAGGCACCATTTTTTCCCTCCTGCGTCCCATCCCAAATCCTTATCCTGACCCCCCTTCCCAGTGCTATATAGTCGTAATGGCTTGGTGCTTTCCCCCCCTGATAATCTCTTTCCCCCTTTGGTTGTATCAGTTGGTTTATGAACACTGAGGACTGAGTGTTCATAAATTGTTATTTATCTGAATTTATTTGTTCAGTACGTACAGAAAATTATTTACTTTCAGTTCGGCTGTATTTATGTATTTATGTATACAAGAGTTGTTACATTCTTGTACAGCCACTAGCAGGCGTAGTGTTTCGGGCAGGACTTAATCCTAATTTTCAATGGGAAAATTAGGATTAAGAGGATTATTAGGAGAAAATTAGGATCAAAAACCCGCCAAATCGTTTATACCAATCAGGTAGGCTTGTCTCGTGGTCTCACCTAATTGTATTCACCCTAATTGTGCTTGCGGGGGTTTAGCTCTGGCTCTTTGGTCCCGCCTCTCAACTGTCAATCAGCTGGTGTACAGGTTCCTGAGCCTACTGGGCTCTATCATATCTACATTATAAACTGTGTATGGAGTCAGCCTCCACCACATCACTGCCTAATGCATTCCACCTGTTAACTTCTCTGACACTGAAAAAGTTCTTTCAAACGTCTCTGTGGCTCATCTGCGTACTAAACAACCCCATTTGCGTCTAATTGGCGCAATGTGTTCACATTGACGCATATGCGTCTTTGGGGTCGGCCACTGGATGGACTGGACTAAGAGAATTGCTGTTATTAATAAATTTTTACCATTTTTTAGAAAAAAAAAACAATTTATAAAATATATTATTTCTTTTGAAACAGAAGAAAATAACTGAGTACTGATTATGGGAATATTTGTCATATTAAAACACTTGACTACTGGTATGGACCAAGACTGTAATATTTTGTTGAATTATCTGCAGGTGTCTTGCAAATTGTCTATACAGTATACCTAAGTCATAAAAGTATTTGTGTGTACGTCTGATAACATACTACTTGTGTAAAGGAGGAAATGTATATGTTTATCTCTCAGAATGTTTGGTAATATGTTTATTGTTTGTGATGTGTGTCTAGGGGGCCTCGTAGCCTGGTGGATAGCGCGCAGGACTCGTAATTCTGTGGCGCGGGTTCGATTCCCGCACGAGGCAGAAACAAATGGGCAAATTTTCTTTCACCCTGAATGCCCCTGTTACCTAGCAGTAAATAGGTACCTGGGAGTTAGTCAGCTGTCACGGGCTGCTTCCTGGGGGTGGAGGCCTGGTCTAGGACCGGGCCGCGGGGACACTAAAGCCCCGAAATCATCTCAAGATAACCTCAAGACGTATGTATTAACACGATGTACTGAACGGGGTGAGAATAGCTTGAGCTACCTCATCCCTTTGTGTGGATTTTACCTCAATAAACTTATTTATATTTCAATTTCAATTTCAAAAACTGGTATGGAACATTTTATAGAAAAACTTAAATCATGCTTAATAATCTCGCAGAATAAATCATACTTTTACATCATCCTTAATAACAATAATTAAGCTTTTTACATTATCCTTGATGTTATTAGTGAGTTAATAACAAGTCGACTGATGTGCAAATTACTTTAATTAGTTTAATGTTCTTTGACGTTGTCCAGAGCCACAAGGCCTAATCAGGAAGACTTTATGCTGGTCGGCGTTCAATCCCCGACGGTCCACAAGTGGTTGGGCACCATTCCTTTCCCACCGTCCCATCCCAAATCCTTATCCTGACCCCTTCCCAGTGCTATATAGTCGTAATGGCTTGGTGCTTTCTCCCCGATAATTCCCTTCCCTTCTGTAAATATAATGCCTCAAAGCATTATTTCGTTAACGAGTTTCGTGAACTCTAATCACTTCTGTGTGTTCGTGAGATAGAGGGAGTTATCAGGGAAAGCGCCGAGCCATTACGACTTTATAGCATTTGGAAGGGGTCAGGATAAGGATTTGGGATGGGACGGGGGAAAGGAATGGTGCCCAACCACTTCGACAGTCGGGGATTGAACGCCGACCTGCATGAAGCGAGACCGTCGCTCCTGTAGCACACGGAATGTGTAGACCACTAAGACAAAATGTGAAAAATATCCAAAATGAATCGAAAAAACCTTCTAATTCTTATATTATGGTATACCAAGCCTTATGTTCTTATGGTATAAAGACTAAAATGTCAACTGGGAGACGTGTCTGGGCTGTCATCCTCACATGTTGATCCACCAGACTGTTGAAACTGAGCCTTATAATACACAAGCTTCAAGTCGAACCGTTTTGGTACATTTGTACCGCTGGCATAAACCAGTACCACAGTAGAGAGAGCACCTTACCCCGCCCTCACAGCTGGGGCACCAAGCACCAATTTAGACATTCTCGTACGCCAACACCTGGGAGTCGGCGGCTTGTCATCGTCAGCCCCGCCACTGTTTACATCAACCAGCTGATTAATTCCCATTTAAATTAAAAGGGAGAAATACCTACGGCAACGGGATGCGAACCCGTGCAGCAAGATGAGCAGCACCACATGTGTTGATGTGGTGATGAATCACCACCTGGCTTTATATGGGTTCATCAACAGCCAGTTTGTTGACTTGGACGGTCGTCTGGACCCCCTCCCCCCCCCACCCCCCTAGTGTGGCGGGTCAGGCCAGTGTGACTGTGATGGTGGAGTGTGAGGGTTGGTCACTGTCACTCTCACTGTCACTGTCACTGTCACACCTCTGAAGTGTATCTGAAAATCTTCCCAAGTGTTCGGTCACACGCGGACATGAAGACTGGATGTTGTGGGGTTAATAATTGCGTCTTAGTTAGCACTAGTGTGTGAACTTGTTACGAACCCGGATCCAGCGTCCGAGCCTGGAGCAGTGACAACCACGCCATCTGTGGGTCAGCTCCCGAAACCCCCGCCAAACGGACGACGACACCTGGTGAGGACAGCGTGTACTGGCCTCAAGGTCCAGTTTCCAGTCTGGTTCAGCGCTCAACACAGCCGCTCCTGACCCCCGGTGAGGTGGTGCTCCGACGACAGCGCCATCTATGGACTGGATACGTCAGGTGTTTGAGCCCGAGCCCGTAAGTGAGGTGTATTAGTGTCCCGGTTATTGATGACGTGTCTGCTTACAGAGCCGACCTGGGACTACTGTGATGGGAGTCGAGTCAGTCTACCCGAGGCAGCCAGTCTCCATACTGTGAAGTTTGCTGCAGCTGTTGTGACGTCGCCCCCCCGGAAGAACACTGTGGTGTGTTAGCCTGCCAGTGGAGTGGCAGTAAAAGGATTTACCCGGGACCGACTGTTGGAGACGATCATCCACTGGGGTATTGAGGACAGGAGGGTGATTTGTGATATCACACGAGACTCCTGTCTAGGGCGTACCCCTTATATCGTTCGTGGAGTGGCCGTACCAGCCTTGGTGGCTCAGTACCTGCCAGCAGACCAGCTGGACGTGTGGTTGACGGCCTCCACGACGGTGCCCACAGTGGACCTGCGTTTTGGCTGACCTGTGGCCCGGGTAGGCTCGGCATTCTCAGAGGACACGTCGTGAGGCCACGAAGAAAGCACCAAGGACTCGGCACCAAGTGGTGTGGCACCAGCGTCTTCAGCAGAAGACCACGATTATGGATTAATCCCCTTGTATAGTGTTAATACCCCCCCCCTTGTGTAACCGTTTTATATATTATTTATTGGTGACGGACATTATATAATATTAAGTTCTTAGCTTTCTTTCCCTACTGCCTTTAAGTTACTTGCGTCACGGATCTCATCCCTTGATAGCCACTACTGGCTCGGGAACGGATACATATATCTTCCTCTAACAACATCAGAGTAAGGACCCCGTTGCGTCCCGAGAGGGCCGTAACAGAACTAGCACTAGTGAGTGAACTAGCACTAGTGAGTGAACTAGCACTATAGTGTGTGAACTAGCACTAGTGAGTGAACTAGCACTATAGTGTGTGAACTAGCACTAGTGTGTGAACTAGCACTAGTGTGTGAACTAGCACTAGTGTGTGAACTAGCACTAGTGTGTGAACTAGCACTAGTGTGTGAACTAGGACTATAGTGTGTGAAGTAACACTAGTGAGTGAACTAGCACTATAGTGTGTGAACTAGCACTAGTGAGTGAACTAGCACTATAGTGTGTGAACTATCACTAGTGTGTGAACTAGCACTATAGTGTGTGAACTATCACTAGTGTGTGAACTAGCACTAGTGAGTGAACTAGCACTATAGTGTGTGAACTAGCACTAGTGTGTGAACTAGCACTAGTGTGTGAACTATCACTAGTGTGTGAACTATCACTAGTGTGTGAACTATCACTAGTGTGTGAACTATCACTAGTGTGTGAACTATCACTAGTGTGTGAACTATCACTAGTGTGTGAACTATCACTAGTGTGTGAACTATCACTAGTGTGTGAACTATCACTAGTGTGTGAACTATCACTAGTGTGTGAACTATCACTAGTGTGTGAACTAGCACTAGTGTGTGAACTAGCACTAGTGTGTGAACTAGCACTAGTGTGTGAACTAGCACTAGTGTGTGAACTAGCACTAGTGTGTGAACTAGCACTAGTGTGTGAACTAGCACTAGTGTGTGAACTAGCACTAGTGTGTGAACTAGCACTAGTGTGTGAACCAGCACTAGTGAGTGAACTAGCACTAGTGTGTGAACTAGCACTATAGTGAGTGAACTAGCACTATAGTGTGTGAACTATCACTAGTGTGTGAACTATCACTAGTGTGTGAACTATCACTAGTGTGTGAACTATCACTAGTGTGTGAACTATCACTAGTGTGTGAACTATCACTAGTGTGTGAACTATCACTAGTGTGTGAACTAGCACTAGTGTGTGAACTAGCACTAGTGTGTGAACTAGCACTAGTGTGTGAACTAGCACTAGTGTGTGAACTAGCACTAGTGTGTGAACTAGCACTAGTGTGTGAACTAGCACTAGTGTGTGAACTAGCACTAGTGTGTGAACTAGCACTAGTGTGTGAACCAGCACTAGTGTGTGAACCAGCACTAGTGTGTGAACTAGCACTATAGTGAGTGAACTAGCACTAGTGAGTGAACTAGCACTAGTGTGTGAACTAGCACTATAGTGTGTGAACTATCACTAGTGTGTGAACTATCACTAGTGTGTGAACTATCACTAGTGTGTGAACTATCACTAGTGTGTGAACTATCACTAGTGTGTGAACTATCACTAGTGTGTGAACTAGCACTAGTGTGTGAACTAGCACTAGTGTGTGAACTAGCACTAGTGTGTGAACTAGCACTAGTGTGTGAACTAGCACTAGTGTGTGAACTAGCACTAGTGTGTGAACTAGCACTAGTGTGTGAACTAGCACTAGTGTGTGAACAAGCACTAGTGTGTGAACTAGCACTAGTGTGTGAACTAGCACTAGTGTGTGAACCAGCACTAGTGTGTGAACTAGCACTATAGTGAGTGAACTAGCACTAGTGAGTGAACTAGCACTAGTGTGTGAACTAGCACTAGTGTGTGAACCAGCACTAGTGAGTGAACTAGCACTAGTGTGTGAACTAGCACTATAGTGAGTGAACTAGCACTAGTGAGTGAACTAGCACTATAGTGTGTGAACTAGCACTAGTGAGTGAACTAGCACTAGTGTGTGAACTAGCACTAGTGTGTGAACTAGCACTAGTGTGTGAACCAGCACTAGTGAGTGAACTAGCACTAGTGTGTGAACTAGCACTATAGTGAGTGAACTAGCACTATAGTGAGTGAACTAGCACTAGTGAGTGAACTAGCACTATAGTGTGTGAACTAGCACTAGTGAGTGAACTAGCACTAGTGTGTGAACTATCACTAGTGTGTGAACTAGCATTAGTGTGTGAACTAGCACTGGTGTGTGAACTAGCACTAGTGTGTGAACTAGCACTATAGTGTGTGAACTAGCACTAGTGAGTGAACTAGCACTAGTGAGTGAACTAGCACTAGTGAGTGAACTAGCACTATAGTGTGTGAACTAGCACTAGTGTGTGAACTAGCACTAGTGTGTGAACTAGCACTAGTGTGTGAACTAGCACTAGTGTGTGAACTAGCACTAGTGTGTGAACTAGCACTATAGTGTGAACTAGCACTAGTGAGTGAACTAGCAAATTAGTGGTTCACGGTTACCAATACTTTTATTATTAATTTCGTGACAAACAAACTGGTGAAAGTGTGTGATAAAGTCTGGGCCAGACAGTAAGGCTGGACACGCCGCTACTTAGTGTTAAGTCTTAGAAAGTTTTGTGATTTATTGGAAATAAAAAGGCGGAAATTGGCTTTTATTGTTGTGGTAAAAATTACCTACTTTTTGGGTACTTTCAGTTCTTGCGGTGTTGCTCGTCTCGTACTGAAGATTTTGTGTATTGTGAGGGATTTGTGACTGTTGGCAATACCGCTTTTGTTTATGTTAGTGAGCACGTGGTGAGAAGTGTTGGCAACACCGCTTTTGTTTATGTTAGTGAGCACGTGGTGAGAAGTGTTGGCAACACCGCTTTTGTTTATGTTAGTGAGCACGTGGTGAGAAGTGTTGGCAACACCGCTTTTGTTTATGTTAGTGAGCACGTGGTGAGAAGTGTTGGCAACACCGCTTTTGTTTATGTTAGTGAGAACGTGGTGAGAAGTGTTGGCAACACCGCTTTTGTTTATGTTAGTGAGAACGTGGTGAGAAGTGTTGGCAACACCGCTTTTGTTTATGTTAGTGAGAACGTGGTGAGAAGTGTTGGCAACACCGCTTTTGTTTATGTTAGTGAGCACGTGGTGAGAAGTGTTGGCAACACCGCTTTTGTTTATGTTAGTGAGCACGTGGTGAGAAGTGTTGGCAACACCGCTTTTGTTTATGTTAGTGAGCACGTGGTGAGAAGTGTTGGCACCACCGCTTTTGTTTATGTTAGTGAGCACGTGGTGAGAAGTGTTGGCAACACTGCTTTTGTTTGTTAGTGAGCACGTGGTGAATAACGTAGACCCTGACCCCACTATGGGTAGCGCTGACCCCCGTGTCTGACCCCACGACGGGCAGCGCTGATCCCCGTGTCTGACCCCACTACGGGCAGCGCTGACCCCCGTGTCTGACCCCACTACGGGTAGCGCTGACCCCTTGTCTGACCCCACTATGGGCAGCGCTGACCCCCGTGTCTGACCCCACTACGGGCAGCGCTGACCCCAGTATCTGACCCCACTACGGCCAGCGCTGACCCCCGTGCCTGACCCCACTACGGGTAGCGCTGACCCCTTGTCTGACCCCACTATGGGCAGCGCTGACCCCCGTGTCTGACCCCACTACGGGTAGCGCTGACCCCTTGTCTGACCCCACTATGGGCAGCGCTGACCCCCGTGTCTGACCCCAGTACGGGTAGCGCTGACCCCTTGTCTGACCCCACTATGGGCAGCGCTGACCCCCGTGTCTGACCCCACTACGGGCAGCGCTGACCCCAGTATCTGACCCCACTACGGGCAGCGCTGACCCCCGTGTCTGACCCCACTACGGGTAGCGCTGACCCCTTGTCTGACCCCACTATGGGCCAACGCTGACCCCCTTGTCTGACCCCACTACGGACCCCACAACCATCCTTCAGGAGAAGGTAAGCACCACCTCGACCCTCAAGTGTGACCAACCACTCCGCCTCTTACATACCAACATGGAGGTGGATGTGACCATTCACATGTTATATATGTGATATATGACTATAATGTGTATATAGGACTGTCAATAGGCACATTAATAATGACTTTTTCTGTCATTACAGGTAAGACATTTTTAGCTCATCGCGGGACACAACTCATCACCTTAAGGTATGTTCCACTTGCCTGTTGCTTCCCAGGATTTGTTTCATCCAAATATTACAGAACACGGAGGTCCATAATATAATTATGGGTATATATATAATATTCGTGTTATTGGTCCCCCTTTTTACTGGTTCTGGGGGGCGCCGAGATCCCCCTATTTTACTGGTTCTGGGGGTGCCGAGATCCCCCTATTTTACTAGTTCTGGGGGCGCCGAGATCCCCATATTTTACTAGTTCTGGGGGCGCCGAGATCCCCCTATTTTACTAGTCCTGGGGGCGCCGAGATCCCCCTATTTTACTGGTTCTGGGGGCGCCGAGATCCTCCTATTTTACTGGTTCTGGGGGCGTAGAGATCCCCCCTATTTTACTGGTTCTGGGGGCGTAGAGATCCCCCCTATTTTACTGGTTCTGGGGGCGCCGAGATCCTCCTATTTTACTGGTTCTGGTTGTGCCGAGATCCCCCCTATTTTACTGGTTCTGGGGGCGCCGAGATCCTCCTATTTTACTGGTTCTGGGGGCGCCGAGATCCCCCTTATTTTACTGGTTCTGGGGGCGCCGAGATCCCCCTATTTTACTGGTTCTGGAGGCGCCGAGACCCCCTTATTTTACTGGTTCTGGGGGCGCCGAGACCCCGCTATTTTACTGGTCCTGGGGGCGCCGAGACCCCCCTATTTTATTGGTCCTGGGGGCTCCGTGACCCCCCTATTTTACTGGTTCTGGGAACGCCGAGACCCCCCTATTTTACTGATTCTGAGGGGCCGAGATCCCCCCTATTTTACTGATTCTGGGGGGCCGAGATCCCCCCTATTTTACTGATTCTGGGGGGGCCGAGATCCCCCCTATTTTACTGATTCTGGGGGGCCGAGATCCCCCCTATTTTACTGCTTCTGGGGGGTCGAGATCCCCCCTATTTTACTGATTCTGGGGGGCCGAGATCCCCCCCTATTTTACTGATTCTGGGGGGCCGAGATCCCCCCTATTTTACTGCTTCTGAGGGGCCGAGATCCCCCCCTATTTTACTGCTTCTGGGGGCCGAGATCCCCCCTATTTTACTGATTCTGGGGGGCCGAGATCCCCCCTATTTTACTGATTCTGGGGGCGCCGAGATCCCCCCTATTTTACTGGTTCTGGGGGCGCCGAGATCCCCCCTATTTTACTGCTTCTGGGGGGCCGAGATCCTCCCTATTTTACTGCTTCTGGGGGCCGAGATCCCCCCTATTTTACTGGTTCTGGGGGCGCCGAGATCCCCCCTATTTTACTGGTTCTGGGGGCGCCGAGATCCCCCCTATTTTACGGGTTCTGGGGGCGCAGAGGTCCCCCCTATTTTACTGGTTCTGGGGGCGCAGAGATCTCTCTATTTTACTGGTCCTGGGAGCTTAGAAATCCCCCTATTTTACTGGTTCTGGGGGCGCCGAGCCCCCTCCTGCCCCCCATCCCCCTATTTTACTGGATATATATATATTAGAAGACATGGGGAGGATATGTGAGGGGGGGGGGAGTTGGGGAAGGGAGGGGGGAGGAAGACTCCTCCATTACCCAAAATATTAGATTTCGATTCGATTATATTAGAAATGAGGAGGAAATTATCAGGGGAAACAGCGCCAAAATTAGAAGATACAATTTGATGCTGGAAAATGATTGCTTATCAGGTTTGGCTCACTTGATAACAGTTAACTGATATCACGCGGCCAAACTTGACTGCAGGCAAGATCTGGGTGTGATAATTAGTTCCAATCTTTACCAAAACTCAATGTTTAAATACTCAAGATAAGACAAACAGGATCATGAGTTATCTTGAGTTATCTTGAGATGATTTCGGGGCTTTAGTGTCCCCGCGGTCCGGTCCTCGACCAGGCCTCCACCCCCCCCAGGAAGCAGCCCGTGACAGCTGACTAACACCCAGGTACCTATTTTACTGCTAGGTAACAGGGGCATAGGGTGAAAGGAACTTTGCCCATTGTTTCTCGCCGGCGCCTGGGATCGAACCCGGGACCACAGGATTACAAGTACAGCGTGCTCTCCGCTCGGCCGACCGGCTCCCAATATTTCTCATATTTCTCAATAGGATACTCATATTTAGGCCTAATAGAGTTTGTAATAAGACTGTTACTGCATACCTAATCTTACTCTTCTTAAGCCTAGTTTAGATCAAGATGTTCAAGAAGTGGGAACTGAACAAATAAATGAACATTAACTTTACGTTGAAACATTGGAACAAATCAATGAACATTGTTGTTGTTCCTTAAGATTCGCTTCCTGGAACAAATAGTTCCAAGCAGCACGGGCTATGGTGAGCCCGTAGTTAATCAATGAACTTATGGGCGTGCATATGAACATTATATGTACGCCCATGTGGTGTGGGCGTACATATGAACATTATATGTACGCCCATGTGGTGTGGGCGTACATATGAACATTATATGTACGCCCATGTGTTGTGGGCGTATATATAACGATAGCACACTTAACCCCCCAGGAGTTAGAACTCTATCAAGAGAGTATCAAATTGACAAGCCAAAATTTTCATTTAAAATTTACATTCAAATTTACATACAAAATTTACAAAGCCAAATTTACATTCTATAGAATGGTGGAGGGTGAGAGTGGTCATGAAGAATGTACACAAACAGATAAAAATTTATATTAAATGGGATATAAGATATTAAATACATCGACCAAAAAACAGCTGCTGAAATAATGGATCCAAATTACAAAGGTTTTGGATAAAGAAAAGTCCAAGAATTGTTGTGGGAATTAGAAATTTATGTAACAAATTACTGGATATGACATCAGCCGTATGGAACAGATTCATGGCCAAGGAAGCCGGTCGGCCGAGCGGACAGCACGCTGGACTTGTGATCCTGTCGTCCTGGGTTCGATCCCAGGCGCCGGCGAGAAACAATGGGCTGAGTTTCTTTCACCCTATGCCCCTGTTACCTAGCAGTAAAATAGGTACCTGGGTGTTAGTCAGCTGTCACGGGCTGCTTCCTGGGGGTGGAGGCCTGGTCGAGGACCGGGCCGCGGGGACACTAAAAAGCCCCGAAATCATCTCACGATAACCCCCAAGATAACATCATGTAAGAAAATGTTATAACTAGCTTTGAGAAAGTATCTTTATCTACATAGTGGATAGTTAGTGGTTCTTCTGTGATACAGCCCCCGTCAATTCGTTTAATTACTACTTCCTTGAGAACAAGTAGTTAACTTCACCAATTCAACAGCGACATGTTGCAAGCTACTTAATGTTAATACCACTTGTCTCTTGGTGTTAAAATACCCCCCCTACCCCTACCCGTACCCCTACCCCCCCCCCACTCCCCCCAGAACCCCACCTCCCCCCTGCCACCCCCCCAACACCCCCCCACTCCCCCCAGTACCCCACCTCCCCCCTGCCACCCCCCCCCCTCGGGCCCAGGCAGTCCAGTATATACACTTCAAGGAATTCTGGAAGATATGTAGAAAGAATAGCTTCGTGTGAAAATATATACTTATATATATATATATATATATATATATATATATATATATATATATATATATATATATATATATATATATATATATATATATATATATATATATATATATATATATATATATATGCAATTGACGATCACAAAACACTGATCATTTTATGCGGAAAATCCACAGAGAAATATGAAATGAGGTGAACGTTTCGGCTTTGTTAAAGCCTTTGTCAACACCAGACTGACTAAGGAGAAGGGAGAAGGGGGGAAGATATATAGGCCGACACCTGACCACCCCATCCCAAGGGTTGGTCAGGTGTAATTAACCAAAAACAGGTATAGCTTAGCTTAGAATGGTCAAAGAGGATTAAGCGGTCAGAGAATAAGGATGAAAGATTAAAGAAAAGCCTCATGAACACACAATATATGAATATACAATTATAATGAGACATTGTAAGCCTCTCTATCAGAGTTGTTTCTTAAACTGTTGTGCAATATTATAACTTAAAAATGGATCAAGTTTGTACATTCCAGTACTAACATTAAGAAGATTTGGACACTGACTGATTAGAGCAGACTCAATCAAATTCCGTTCCACGAAATCCCCACAATTGGTAATGCTTTTTGCCCCATTCCAGTTAATATTGTGATCGCATAAACTCGTATGTAGATACAATGCATTAGACGTTTGGGCAGTTCTAATACTATAAGCATGTTATGACAACCGCAATTGTAAGGACTTTCCTGTTTGTCCAAGGTACACAGAATCACAATCATTGCAGGGAATCGAATACACACAACCTGCTGTATCAGGGGAGTTTTTTATTAAATTGGATTTGATCGTACTATTAGTGAACACCAAATTTATATTAAGTTTCTTAAAAATCAGAGACAATTTTTCAAGTCCACTCGCATAAGGTACCACCAATGAGTTAATAATTTTGGTTTCGCTTTAGGGACGTGATTATAAAACGTACGCTTGGCTTGTACAAACGAGAAATCCAAAAACCTCTTAGGATATTGTAAACTCTTCCCAATTTCATATATTTTAGCAATCTCTTCATCAAAAAACTCAGGGCTGCAAACCCTCAAAGCTCGTAGAAACATTCCTGAAAATACTGCCTGTTTAACTTTACTATGATGATTCGAATAAAAATGAACATACGACCCCACGTTGGTAGGTTTCCTATACACATTAAATTTGAACTTTCTAGTGACTCTATGAATCATAATGTCCAAAAACGGAAGAGTACCATTCTCCTCAGTCTCACAAGTGAATTTTATTGAAGGTACCAAAGAATTGAGTTCATTAAGAAAAACTATCTGGTCTTTGTCACACGGCCATAAGCACAAAATATCATCAACATACCTATACCAAACCACATTAGCCGGGATAATCCTGGATAAGATTTTGTTTCAAAGAATTCCATATACAAATTGCTTAAAACTGGGGACAGGGGATTGCCCATCGCCATACCAAATGTTTGTTTGAAAAATTTTCCATTAAAACTAAAATAATTGTCTTTTATACACAATTTAATAAGTTCCAATACTTTATTGGTCTGCAAGCTCAAATTATATTTAGGCAGTTCCTCACGTAGAAATTCTAACAGATCATCAACAGGAACTTTAGTGAATAAAGAGGTCACATCTATTGGTACTATTTATTTACTATTTGGTACTATTTCCAACTCACACTTGACAAACAATGTGGACTTAGTTAATAAGCTATCCACACTGAATTTAAATTTTGATTTTAAACTTATAAGTTTCGATGTGACCTCTTTATTCACTAAAGTTCCTGTTGATGATCTGTTAGAATTTCTACGTGAGGAACTGCCTAAATATAATTTGAGCTTGCAGACCAATAAAGTATTGGAACTTATTAAATTGTGTATAAAAGACAATTATTTTAGTTTTAATGGAAAATTTTTCAAACAAACATTTGGTATGGCGATGGGCAATCCCCTGTCCCCAGTTTTAAGCAATTTGTATATGGAATTCTTTGAAACAAAAATCTTATCCAGGATTATCCCGGCTAATGTGGTTTGGTATAGGTATGTTGATGATATTTTGTGCTTATGGCCGTGTGACAAAGACCAGATAGTTTTTCTTAATGAACTCAATTCTTTGGTACCTTCAATAAAATTCACTTGTGAGACTGAGGAGAATGGTACTCTTCCGTTTTTGGACATTATGATTCATAGAGTCACTAGAAAGTTCAAATTTAATGTGTATAGGAAACCTACCAACGTGGGGTCGTATGTTCATTTTTATTCGAATCATCATAGTAAAGTTAAACAGGCAGTATTTTCAGGAATGTTTCTACGAGCTTTGAGGGTTTGCAGCCCTGAGTTTTTTGATGAAGAGATTGCTAAAATATATGAAATTGGGAAGAGTTTACAATATCCTAAGAGGTTTTTGGATTTCTCGTTTGTACAAGCCAAGCGTACGTTTTATAATCACGTCCCTAAAGCGAAACCAAAAATTATTAACTCATTGGTGGTACCTTATGCGAGTGGACTTGAAAAATTGTCTCTGATTTTTAAGAAACTTAATATAAATTTGGTGTTCACTAATAGTACGATCAAATCCAATTTAATAAAAAACTCCCCTGATACAGCAGGTTGTGTGTATTCGATTCCCTGCAATGATTGTGATTCTGTGTACCTTGGACAAACAGGAAAGTCCTTACAATTGCGGTTGTCACAACATGCTTATAGTATTAGAACTGCCCAAACGTCTAATGCATTGTATCTACATACGAGTTTATGCGATCACAATATTAACTGGAATGGGGCAAAAAGCATTACCAATTGTGGGGATTTCGTGGAACGGAATTTGATTGAGTCTGCTCTAATCAGTCAGTGTCCAAATCTTCTTAATGTTAGTACTGGAATGTACAAACTTGATCCATTTTTAAGTTATAATATTGCACAACAGTTTAAGAAACAACTCTGATAGAGAGGCTTACAATGTCTCATTATAATTGTATATTCATATATTGTGTGTTCATGAGGCTTTTCTTTAATCTTTCATCCTTATTCTCTGACCGCTTAATCCTCTTTGACCATTCTAAGCTAAGCTATACCTGTTTTTGGTTAATTACACCTGACCAACCCTTGGGATGGGGTGGTCAGGTGTCGGCCTATATATCTTCCCCCCTTCTCCCTTCTCCTTAGTCAGTCTGGTGTTGACAAAGGCTTTAACAAAGCCGAAACGTTCACCTCATTTCATATTTCTCTGTGGATTTTCCGCATATATATATATATATATATATATATATACTTGAGGGGAGTGGGTGGTGACCTTGGCCTCGTTCTCGATTCACAATCGGGGATCCCAGGTTCGATTCTTGGATAGAAATGGCTTGGAACAGGTCATTTAATCTTATGCCTCTGTTCACCCTGAAAGTTTATAGTTTCTTATATTCAGGAATAAGAGAATGATATGAACACAAGCGACTTCATCAAGAATTAGACAATAGGTAACAATGTAGTTAATGGGAGTTTGTTCTTCCTAAAAATATGCTGAATTTTTTGGGTGGTGTGGGTGTATGTGTGGGTGTTTGTGTGGGTGTATGTGTGGGTGTATGTGTGGGTGTATGTGTGGGTGTATGTGTGGGTGTATGTGTGGGTGTATGTGTGGGTGTATGTGGTGTGGGTGTATGTGGTGTGGGAGTATGTGGTGTGGGTGTATGTGGTGTGGGTGTATGTGGTGTGGGTGTATGTGTGGGTGTATGTGTGGGTGTATGTGTGGGTGTATGTGGTGTGGGTGTATGTGGTGTGGGTGTATGTGGTGTGGGTGTATGTGGTGTGGGTGTATGTGGTGTGGGTGTATGTGGTGTGGGTGTATGTGTGGGTGTATGTGTGGGTGTATGTGGTGTGGGTGTATGTGTGGGTGTATGTGGTGTGGGTGTATGTGATGTGGGTATATGTGTGGGTGTATGTGGTGTGGGTGTATGTGTGGGTGTATGTGGTGTCTGTGTATGTGTGGGTGTATGTGGTGTGGGTGTATGTGGGTGTATGTGGTGTGGGTGTATGTGTGGGTGTATGTGGTGTGGGTGTATGTGGTGTGGGTGTATGTGTGGGTGTATGTGGTGTGGGTGTATGTGGTGTGGGTGTATGTGTGGGTATATGTGTGGGTGTATGTGTGGGTGTATGTGTGTGTGTATGTGGTGTGGGTGTATGTGGTGTGGGTATATGTGTGGGTGTATGTGGTGTGGGTGTATGTGTGGGTGTATGTGGTGTGGGTGTATGTGGTGTGGGTGTATGTAGTGTGGGTGTATGTGTGGGTGTATGTGGTGTGGGTGTATGTGGTGTGGGTGTATGTGTGGGTGTTTGAGTGGGTGTATGTGGTGTGGGTGTATGTGGTGTGGGTGTATGTGGTGTGGGTGTATGTGGTGTGGGAGTATGTGGTGTGGGTGTATGTGGTGTGGGTGTATGTGTGGGTATATGTGGTGTGGGAGTATGTGTGGGTGTATGTGGTGTGGGAGTATGTAGTGTAGGTGTATATGTGGGTGTATGTGGTGTGGGAGTATGTGTGGGAGTATGTAGTGTAGGTGTATATGTGGGTGTATGTGCAGTGGCAGTATGTGGTGTTGGTGTATGTGGTGTGGGTGTATGTGGTGTGGGTGTATGTGGTGTGGAAGTATGTGGTGTGGGTGTATGTGGTGTGGGTGTATATGTGGTGTGGGAGTATGTGGTGTGGGTGTATGTGGAGTGGGTGTATGTGGTGTGGGTGTATATGTGGTGTGGGAGTATGTGGTGTGGGTGTATGTGGTGTGGGTGTATATAGTGTGGGTGTATGTGGTGTGGGTGTATGAGTGGGTGTATGTGTGGGTGTATGTGTGGGTGTATGTGGTGTGGGTGTATGTGGTGTGGGTGTATGTGTGGGTGTATGTGGTGTGGGTGTTTGTGTGGGTGTATGTGATGTGGGTATATGTGTGGGTGTATGTGTGGGTGTATGTGGTGTGGGTGTATGTGTGGGTGTATGTGGTGTCTGTGTATGTGTGGGTGTATGTGGTGTGGGTGTATGTGGGTGTATGTGGTGTGGGTGTATGTGTGGGTGTATGTGGTGTGGGTGTATGTGTGGGTGTATGTGTGGGTGTATGTGGTGTGGGTGTATGTGTGGGTGTTTGAGTGGGTGTATGTGGTGTGGGTGTATGTGGTGTGGGTGTATGTGGTGTGGGTGTATGTGGTGTGGGAGTATGTGGTGTGGGTGTATGTGGTGTGGGTGTATGTGTGGGTATATGTGGTGTGGGAGTATGTGTGGGTGTATGTGGTGTGGGAGTATGTGTGGGAGTATGTGTGGGAGTATGTAGTGTAGGTGTATATGTGGGTGTATGTGTGGGAGTATGTAGTGTAGGTGTATATGTGGGTGTATGTGCAGTGGCAGTATGTGGTGTTGGTGTATGTGGTGTGGGTGTATGTGGTGTGGGTGTATGTGGTGTGGAAGTATGTGGTGTGGGTGTATGTGGTGTGGGTGTATATGTGGTGTGGGAGTATGTGGTGTGGGTGTATGTGGAGTGGGTGTATGTGGTGTGGGTGTATATGTGGTGTGGGAGTATGTGGTGTGGGTGTATGTGGTGTGGGTGTATATAGTGTGGGTGTATGTGGTGTGGGTGTATGAGTGGGTGTATGTGTGGGTGTATGTGGTGTGGGTGTATGTGTGGGTGTATGTGTGGGTGTATGTGGTGTGGGTGTATGTGTGGGTGTATGTGGTGTGGGTGTATGTGGTGTGGGTGTATGTGTGGGTGTTTGTGTGGGTGTATGTGATGTGGGTATATGTGTGGGTGTATGTGTGGGTGTATGTGGTGTGGGTGTATGTGTGGGTGTATGTGGTGTCTGTGTATGTGTGGGTGTATGTGGTGTGGGTGTATGTGGGTGTATGTGGTGTGGGTGTATGTGTGGGTGTATGTAGTGTGGGTGTATGTGTGGGTGTATGTGTGGGTGTATGTGGTGTGGGTGTATGTGTGGGTGTATGTGTGGGTGTATGTGGTGTGGGTGTTTGTGTGGGTGTATGTGATGTGGGTATATGTGTGGGTGTATGTGTGGGTGTATGTGGTGTGGGTGTATGTGGTGTCTGTGTATGTGTGGGTGTATGTGGTGTGGGTGTATGTGGTGTGGGTGTATGTGTGGGTGTATGTGTGGGTGTATGTGTGGGTGTATGTGGTGTGGGTGTATGTGGTGTGGGTGTATGTGGTGTGGGTGTATGTGGTGTGGGTGTATGTGGTGTGGGTGTATGTGTGGGTTTATGTGTGGGTGTATGTGGTGTGGGTGTATGTGTGGGTGTATGTGTGTGTGTATGTGGTGTGGGTGTATGTGTGGGTGTATGTGTGGGTGTATGTGGTGTGGGTATATGTGTGGGTGTTTGTGTGGGTGTATGTGGTGTGGGTGTATGTGTGGGTGTATGTGGTGTGGGTGTATGTGTGGGTGTATGTGGTGTGGGTGTATGTGTGGGTGTATGTGGTGTGGGTGTATGTGGTGTGGGTGTATGTGTGGGTGTTTGAGTGGGTGTATGTGGTGTGGGTGTATGTGGTGTGGGTGTATGTGGTGTGGGTGTATGTGGTGTGGGAGTATGTGGTGTGGGTGTATGTGTGGGTATATGTGGTGTGGGAGTATGTGTGGGTGTATGTGGTGTGGGAGTATGTGTGGGAGTATGTGTGGGAGTATGTAGTGTAGGTGTATATGTGGGTGTATGTGGTGTGGGAGTATGTGTGGGAGTATGTAGTGTAGGTGTATATGTGGGTGTATGTGCAGTGGCAGTATGTGGTGTTGGTGTATGTGGTGTGGGTGTATGTGGTGTGGGTGTATGTGGTGTGGAAGTATGTGGTGTGGGTGTATATGTGGTGTGGGAGTATGTGGTGTGGGTGTATGTGGAGTGGGTGTATGTGGTGTGGGTGTATATGTGGTGTGGGAGTATGTGGTGTGGGTGTATGTGGTGTGGGTGTATATAGTGTGGGTGTATGTAGTGTGGGTGTATGAGTGGGTGTATGTGTGGGTGTATATGGTGTGGGTGTATGTGTGGGTGTATGTGTGGGTGTATGTGGTGTGGGTGTATGTGTGGGTGTATGTGGTGTGGGTGTATGTGGTGTGGGTGTATGTGTGGGTGTATGTGTGGGTGTATGTGGTGTGGGTGTTTGTGTGGGTGTATGTGATGTGGGTATATGTGTGGGTGTATGTGTGGGTGTATGTGTGGGTGTATGTGGTGTCTGTGTATGTGTGGGTGTATGTGGGTGTATGTGGTGTGGGTGTATGTGTGGGTGTATGTGGTGTGGGTGTATGTGTGGGTGTATGTGGTGTGGGTGTTTGTGTGGGTGTATGTGATGTGGGTATATGTGTGGGTGTATGTGTGGGTGTATGTGGTGT
>NC_059634.1:2057321-2167321 GCF_020424385.1 Procambarus clarkii | reverse complement strand
TTGTATCGCTGGTATGTTTGGGGGTTTGGCCTCTTCCTATACTGATTCCATTTTTGTGTCTTTTGGTCTCTTGCCCTCTCACAATTTCTGTCGAACCAATCCTGTTTTCTGGTCCTGCATCTCTGTTTTGGTATGAATGTTTGTGTGCCTTCCTCGTATAGTTTTAAAAATTTGGCATACATTTCATTTACTTCCCTGCCTAGCAACAATTCTGTCCAATTACACTCATTAAAAAAATTTCGAAGTTCCCCATAGTTGCCTCTCTTTAAATCGAGTTTATCAACTGTTTCAATGTCCCCATTTTCTTCTAGATGATATCTTAAAGCATATTTAATGTCTAACAGGACGTGATCACTCTTTCCCAAGGGAGGAAGGTACTGGATGTCAAAAATCTCTTCTTCTTTCCTGGTGAATACTAGATCCAGTACTGACGGTATATCTCCTTCCCTCATTCTTGTGGCTTGCTTTATGTGTTGATACAAGAATGTCTCCAGAATGAGGTTCACAAATCTGCATGTCCAAAAGTCCTCCGTTCTTGCTTCATAGGCCTCCCAGTCTATTGCTCTAAAGTTGAAGTCCCCCAGTATCAACAGTCGTGATTTATCTTTATCTGCTTGTACAATAATATCTCTCATGACCATTATGAGGCCCTCTCGTTTGTCATCCAGTTCTTCCTTTGTCCACGTGTTGCTTGCTGGTGGGCTGTAGGTATTTACAATTATCAGGTTATCATCCTGATTCCAGACCTGCAATGCCATTATGTCAATATCTCGAGGGTTTTCAAATATTAACTCTTTTACCTTCAGGTGTTTTTTCACCAGTACAGCCACTCCTCCTCCCTTCCTAGTTTTCCTGTCACGTCTCCAAACTGAGTAGCCTCTTGGGAATATGACTTCATTTATTGTCACACAGTGTGTACGTGTGTGTGTGCGTGCGTGCGTATACGTGTGTGTGTGTGTGTGTGTGTGTGTGTGTGTGTGCGTGTGTGTGTGTGTGTGTGTGTGTGTGTGTGTGTGTGTGTGTGCGTGTGCGTGACTCATCACTCTGGAGTAAGACATCTGACCACATCTCTCTGTCTTAATCAATCATGATTAAGATGTATTTAATGCTTTCTCCCTCGTGTCTCAATTGCAGAGAATCGTGCCCAAAATGCTCCGTTTTACACAAAGGTCAGACGGGAGGATATACGCACTAGTGTGACGGAGTCATACACCAGATATACCAGGCTATACCACCTTGGTATATCTCTTACGATTTACTACACTTTCAGAGAACATGTCGGTATACACATACACATAAATGGAATACATATATACATAAATGGAATACATATACCCCCCCCCCTCTCCCGTTTTTTATAGTGTTTTCCCCTGATAACTACCTTCCCCCCCCCCCTAACTGCCCCCACCACATCACCATTCCACATATACCATCACCCTTTGGTTAATATAGCATATAGACCTCTATTTCTTTCACATCCTTCCTATATCCTTCCCTATAGCGATTGCAATTATATATCTATTTGATTAAGTGAAAAAAATGGAGTATTGGACCGCCCCTCCCCCTGAAAATTTAGCGTGTCAGAGGAAGTGATGTGTTGGACCGGATTTATCGTACCTCCAGGTATAGCATTAATCCCTCTAGGTATAGCATTAATCCCTCTAGGTATAGCATTAATCCCTCTAGGTATAGCATTAATCCCTCAAGGTTTAGCATTAATCACTCTAAGTATAGCATTAATCCCTCTAGGTATAGCATTAATCCCTCTAGGTATAGCATTAATCCCTCTAGGTATAGCATTAATCCCTCTAGGTATAGCATTAATCCCTCTAGGTATAGCATTAATCCCTCTAGGTATAGCACTAATCCCTCTAGGTATAGCATTAATCCCTCTAGGTATAGCATTAATCCCTCTAGGTATAGCATTAATCCCTCTAGGTATAGCATTAATCCCTCTAGGTATAGCATTAATCCCTCTAGGTATAGCATTAATCCCTCTAGGTATAGCATTAATCCCTCAAGGTTTAGCATTAATCACTAAGTATAGCATTAATCCCTCTAGGTATAGCATTAATCCCTCTAGGTATAGCATTAATCCCTCTAGGTATAGCATTAATCCCTCTAGGTATAGCATTAATCCCTCTAGGTATAGCATTAATCCCTCTAGGTATAACATTAATCCCTCTAGGTATAGCATTAATCCCTCTAGGTATAGCATTAATCCCTCTAGGTGTAGCATTAATCCCTCTAGGTATAGCATTAATCCCTCAAGGTTTAGCATTAATCACTAAGTATAGCATTAATCCCTCTAGGTATAGCATTAATCCCTCTAGGTATAGCATTAATCCCTCTAGGTATAGCATTAATCCCTCTAGGTATAGCATTAATCCCTCTAAGTATAGCATTAATCCCTCTAGGTATAGCATTAATCCCTCAAGGTTTAGCATTAATCACTCTAAGTATAGCATTAATCCCTCTAGGTATAGCATTAATCCCTCTAGGTATAGCATTACTCCCTCTAGGTATAGCATTAATCCCTCTAGGTATAGCATTAATCCCTCTAGGTATAGCATTAATCCCTCTAGGTATAGCATTAATCCCTCTAGGTATAGCATTAATCCCTCTAGGTATAGCATTAATCCCTCTAGACATAGCACTAACCCCTCTAGACATAGCACTAACCCCTCTAGACATAGCACTAACCCCTCTAGACATAGCATTAATCCCTCTAGACATAGCACTAACCCTCTAGACATAGCACTAACCCCTCTAGACATAGCACTAACCCCTCTAGACATAGCACTAACCCCTCTAGACATAGCACTAACCCTCTACACATAACACTAACCCTCTAGACATAGCACTAACCCTCTAGACATAGCACTAATCCCTCTAGACATAGCACTAACCCTCTAGACATAGCACTAACCCTCTAGACATAACACTAACCCCTCTAGACATAGCACTAACCCTCTAGACATAACACTAACCCCTCTAGACATAGCACTAACCCCTCTAGACATAGCACTAACCCTCTAGACATAACACTAACCCCTCTAGACATAGCACTAACCCCTCATAGCGGTACTTCTGAAGGTCCTCTAGTGTTCCTCACCTATAGAGGAGCAGTACGGTACGGTGTACCGTTTTCCGGATTAGAAAACTAGTCAGAGTTACCGTAGTCATTCTAAACCAGGTTGTTCAAGCATTGGCTGAACAAGAAGCTCCTATACAAACGTTGTTCTGAACACAAACAACCTTGGTGCATAATATACTCCCCATTATTTGAGTTAGGAAGCGACTATCTGTCGTATATAGATACTGTTCTTAAGATATATTCCTTATTTTGCACCCGCAAGATAACGTAAATTTTAGGGGGTTGACAAATGTTAATCATCTGGTTTGTTAAGCTGTTCACTTAAGACAGGTAAGTAAGACCCAGCTGTGTCTTGATATAAATGACAGGATGAACAACCCAGCGGGGTTTTCTTCCTATTGGGGGTTGTTCTTCATGCTGCTATGACGGTAAGTTCACTCACAAAATGAGTGGCGCTGCCCAATAAACTCGCCCATCAGGGTAAAATTTAACAATTTAATGACAATACAGTGTGGCATATATGACTGAGGACACCGATAATATAACGCTGGCCAAGTGTCGGGACTAAGCAGGTAACAGATGGCACAGCTCTCAGACAATCATGTGACTTTCGAAGAATGTTGAGACGCCTTGTTCGGGAAATGTAAAGTTTGAGGAGTCTCCCCTTGCCGTGAACGTTTTCACATTTTAGACATTACAGAAAACGTTAAAGTCTGGCCTAACTCGTGTATAACAGAATAGGCTGCAGTATCAGTGTGTTTATAAATCACCCATTAGATTTACTTAAGATTCGGAGGTTCTGAAGCTCAGTCTTCTCAACGATTAATTGACTAGTGTAGTGAATTCACACTACACAACGACGTGATGTCTCTGTGGATGATTTGAGATCCACTCCGAGAGTGAAAGACACAATTAAGCAAAAGGCTTAACAATCCTTGGCTTACAAAGGGAATACTGAAATCCATTAACAAAAAACACGACCTTGAGAAGAAGTATAGGTTAGGAATTGTCTCCAAAGAATTCTCAAAGAATTACTCATTATTGCTATCTAAGATAATTAGACGAGCCAAAACTAAATACTACGAAGATAAATTTACTCAAATAAAGAGCAACATTAAACAAACTTGGAGCACAATTTCACAAATATTGGGATCAAAGAAATCTTTAAATAACAAACCGACTCTCCTGTCTAATAACGATGGTCAGCTTTCAGCCTCTGATTCTGCTATTGAGTTCAATAGGTTCTTCTCTTCCATTGGTTCATCCCTTGCAAATGATATTCCATCTTCCAGTACTGACATTAAGGACTATCTTACAGGTAACTATCCACAGTCTCTGTACCTAAAGCCTATTAACTCCACTGACGTCAATGAGATAATCCTTTCCCTTAAAACCAAGTCTAGTGCCCTCGAGGAGATACCAACTTTAATATACAAAAAAGCCTCCAGATCTTTAGCCCCTGCTATTGCTTTGCTCTTCAACAAGTCACTTGAACTCCAAACCTTTCCAGATATTCTAAAAAAAGCGAGAGTAACGCCTGTCCACAAATGTGGTGACCCCACAGATGTTAACAACTACAGACCTATATCAATCCTGCCAAACTTGTCAAAAATTTTTGAAAAACTTATATATAAGCAGCTTTACTCATATCTAGCCAAACTCAATATACTTAGCCCTTGCCAATATGGCTTCAGACCCAAAAAAAGCACTAACGATGCACTTATTAGTATGCTTAACTCGATTCATACAGCTCTTGATAAAAAGGAGTTCCCTGTTGGGTTATTTGTGGACCTGCGTAAAGCTTTCGATACTGTCAACCACCATAACCTTCTTCTTAAATTACATCATTATGGTGTCAGAGGACACTCCCTACAATACCTCGAGTCCTACCTTACTGACAGGCTCCAATATGTTTCTGTGAATAATACAATTTCTCCCACACTACCCATCAACATTGGTGTTCCTCAGGGCAGCATACTTGGCCCTCTCCTCTTTCTCATCTACATTAATGACCTTCCAAATGCCTCCCAACACCTCAAACCAATTCTATTTGCTGACGACACAACCTTCATTTACTCCAGTCCTGACCCTCTTGCTCTAAATGCCACAGTAAATACTGAGCTAAATAAAGTCCATCTTTGGCTAACTGCCAACAAACTCACCCTTAACATTGACAAAACTTTCTATATTCTGTTTGGCAATAAATCCTCTAGTCTTATAAATCTCAAAATAAACAATACCCAAATTTGTAACAAATTAGATGGCAAATTCCTTGGCATTCTCATTGACCACAAGCTGAATTTCCAGGGACACATTCTAAATATATCAAACAAAGTTTCAAAAACTGTGGGCATTCTTTCTAAGATCAGATATTATGTACCACGCCCTGCCCTGGTGACTCTCTATTACTCCCTTATCTATCCTTATCTCAACTATGGTATTTGTGCTTGGGTTCTACTACCCAAAATCACTTACGTCCTCTAATTACCCAACACAAAGCCGCTATTAGAACAATATCCAACTCTGGCCCCAGACATCACTCGGTACCCTTACTCAAATCTCTGAATATGTTAGATATTAAGTCACTGCACATTCTCTCATGTGTATTATACATATATAAAACGCTAAACTATAATGCCAATCCTGATCTTAAAAGCTTCATAGAAGGTTGTAACAGAACCCATGAGCACCACACCAGAAATAAATACAGTTTTGATATTCCTAGAGTACGTCTTAATCAAACTAGAAATGCTCTACAAATCAAGGGGCCCAGAATGTGGAATGACCTTCCCAACCATGTTAAAGACTGTACCTCTCTCAACCAGTTTAAGATAAAAACTAAACACTACCTAATAAATTCCCTGTAATCTACCTCACTCCTCTATTGTCAACCCATGTCTGTTATTTTCTTTTTTTTTTTTTTTTTTTTTTTAATCAACACTGTTTGTCAACCTATTGTATTTGTGCTGCTTTTTCAGTCATGTTCCCCCTTTTTTTGTCTTTATTTGTATTTGTTCTCAACACTTTTTATTCTTTATGCTCAATTAGTATTAAGTTCTAGATATTAATGTTTTTCTTGCCCGAAACGCATTGCGTAATAGTGGCTTTAGGCATTGTATGTACTAGCTCTATCTATATATCAATCCATTAATGTAACATCACTTGTATGTATATACCTTACCTGAATAAACATCTGAATCTGAATTGCTTCCGATCTGGACAGCTCCTGGGTGGGTGACCGCCCTGAAAGCCTCATCATAGGCTAGTGGATCCTCAATAAGCCTAAACGGCGTCTTATCACTGATAATCGAAACCTGTTTGATGTTGTATGTGGAGTCTGAATTGAATTGAATTATCAGAGAACATCAAGCCATTACGACTATATAGCACATGGAAGGGGTCAGGATAAGGATTTGGGATGGGACGGGGGGAAAGGAATGGTGCCCAACCACTTGTGGACGGTCGGGGATTGAACGCCGACCTTCATGAAGCGAGGCCGTCGCTCTACCGTCCACCCCAAGTGGTTGGGCACGTGGAGTCTGACACAGTCTAATGGAATGCATTAGGAAGTGATGAGGTGGAGGCTGACTCCATACACAGTTTCAAGTGTAGATATGATAGAGCCCAATAGGCTCAGGAACCTGTACACCTGTTGATTGACAGTTGAGAGGCGGGACCAAAGAGCCAGAGCTCAACCCCCGCAAGCACAACTAGGTGAGTACAGACTTTCTAGTTTTTAAAGCATTTAATTGTTCACTAATCTAACACGTAAAAATCTTTTTGGTGTCACTGTGGCTTATTTTGGGTACTTAGGTCCTCCTGTGTACCCCTTGTTCAGGCACGAGATACGCTAATTAGTCGGTTTTTTATATATCTTGTCTATTCTTCTGAGGATTTTGTATGTGGTGATCATGTGTTCTTTATGTCTTCTCCCAGAGACGCGAGTCATGTGAGGAATATTTCATCCGGCATTTCCATGCAGTTCATACCTCTCAGCTCTGGGACGAGTTTGCTAGCATGTCTGAATTTTCTTCAGTTGTGATTTGTGTTTAACGACACAGCCCGTAGCAGCTGTCTAACTCCCAGGTACCTATTTACTGCTAGGTGAACAGACGCATCAGGGTGAAAGAAACTCTGCCCATTTGTGTCCGCCTCCTCCGGGGATCGAACCGGGAACCTTAGGACTACGAATCCGAAGCGCTGTCCACTCAACTGTCAGGCCCCTAAATTAATCCCGAAGACTCGAAAATGCAGTAATAATGTTGACCAACCTTGCACATGCCGCTGATGAGTTCGTTTAGAGGTGGGCGTTTGGTGACAGGTTCTGTGGGTTATCACTCTCTTGTCCTCTCCTGTGTCAGGTTACAGCAAGGCATTCTCACCCCTGTGTTCCTTGATTTACTTGTTGAATCATTGTCCCAACCACTTGGGCTGGACGGTAGAGCGACGGTCTCGCTTCATGCAGGTCTGCGTTCAATCCCCGACCGTCCACCACAAGTGGTTGGGCACCATTCCTTTCCACCGTCCCATCCCAAATCCTTATCCTGACCCCTTCCCAGTGCTATATAGTCGTAATAGCTTGGCGCTTTCCCCTAATAATTCCCTTGCTTTCCCTTTTTCTCTAGAATATAAGGAAGGAAGTTGACCAGACCACACACTAGAAGGTGAAGGGACGACGACGTTTCGGTCCGTCCTGGACCATTCTCAAGTCGATTGGCTTCACAATCACATTCACAATCGACTTGAGAATGGTCTACACAATCGACTTAAGAATGGTCTACACAATCAACTTGAGAATGATCCACAATCAACTTGAGAATGATCCACAATCAACTTGAGAATGATCCACAATCAACTTGAGAATGATCCACAATCGACTTGAGAATGGTCCAGGACGGACCGAAACGTCGTCGTCCCTTCACCTTCTAGTGTGTGGTCTGGTCAACATTCTTCAGCCCCGTTATTGTGACTCATCGCCTGCATTCTGCTGTCATGTCACTAACATCAATGAGACATATTGTGGGACCCAGCACCCATCCCTGAGGTACTCTACGCCAGTGCTGTTTCTCACCCCTCACCATGACATTCATATTTCTGTTTGTTAGGTACTCTCCTACCCATGGGAGTGGTCTCCCTGGAAACACAAACCGAAACTGTCTCCATTTTCCGCTTGTTACAACTTGTAATAAAGTTGTTACATCTTGGCTTAACGTGTTTATGACGTATTAGAACGTTGTTACAACTTGCTATATTAGTTGTTATAACTGGTTAGGAGGTGTTAAAACTTGTTCGAACGTTGTACCAACGTCGTAGTTTCGGTGTTTGTTTGGCGGGTGTAACCTTACTCCCGTCTGAATCTCAAGTGTATGCAGTAGTTTCTTGCTTTAAACGGTGTCCAAAGCCTTTTGGCAGGTCTAGAAAAACGCAGTTGGCCCACACCTCTATCTGGCCTGATTTGTGTGAGGGAGCCGGTCGGCCGAGCGGACAGCACGCTGGACTTGTGATCCTGTGGTCCCGGGTTCCATCCCAGGCGCCGGCGAGAAACAATGGGCAGAGTTTATTTCACCCTATGCCCCTGTTACCTAGCAGTAAAATAGGTACCTGGGTGTTAGTCAGCTGTCACGGGCTGCTTCCTGGGGGTGGAGGCCTGGTCGAGGACCGGGCCGCGGGGACACTAAAGCCCCGAAATCATCTCAAGATTGGTGTTGTATTTCCTCGAACTTTCTTCCCTTATTGTTGGTGTGAGCCTTTGTTCAGCCTCTGCCCGTCAAACACACCGAAACTACGACGTTGGTACAACGTTCCAACAAGTTTTAACACCTATAACCAGTTATAACAACCAATATAACAAGTTGTAACAACGTTCTAATACGTCATAAACACGTTAAGCCAAGATGGAACAAGTTTATTACAAGTTGTAACAAGCGGAAAATAGATACAGTTACGGTTCGTGCTTCCAGGGTATAGTTCATTGTTCAGCCTCTCATGCATCTCTGATCTAACCAAATATTCTCTGGAATGTTTAAAAGAGTCTGCGTTGTTCCTTTGCTCATTTCAGGTTCTCTCTTATTCTCATGTGTTTTCATTTTCAGTAGTCTACTTTCTATTCTCCAGCCCACTGAGGTATATCCGCTGTTTTGCAGGCGAGGAGTCACAATAACGTGGCTGAAGTATGTTGACCAGACCACACACTAGAAGGTGAAGGGACGACGACGTTTCGCTCCATCCTGGACCATTCTCAGGTCATTCTCGACTTGAGAATGGTCCAGGACGGACCGAAACGTCGTCGTCCCTTCACCTTCTAGTGTGTGGTCTCCGTTGTTTTTATTTCATTAATATTACCTAGAATCAGGACACAATGGTCCTTAGATCCTTGTGGTGTTTCATGATCTAAGTTCCAAGTTGCATTGTTTCAAGCGCAGGTTGGACATGTATATGAGTGGGATTGGGTGGTTATAGATAGGAGCTGCCTCGTAAGGGCCAATAGGCCTTCTGTAGTTACCTTTGTTCTTATGTTCTAATGTTTCAAGCGCAGGTTGGACAAGTATATGAGGGGGATTGGGTGGTTATAGATAGGAGCTGCCTCGTATGGGCCAATAGGCCTTCTGTAGTTACCTTTGTTCTTATGTTCTAATGTTTCAAGCGCAGGTTGGACAAGTATATGAGGGGGATTGGGTGGTTATAGATAGGAGCTGCCTCGTATGGGCCAATAGGCCTTCTGTAGTTACCTTTGTTCTTATGTTCTAATGTTTCAAGCGCGGGTTGGACATGTATATGAGGGGGATTGGGTGGTTATAGATAGGAGCTGCCTCGTATGGGCCAATAGGCCTTCTGTAGTTGCCTTTGTTCTTATGTTCTTAAGTTTTCAATGACGTCTTCATTTTTCGATCAGATCAGATCCAGTAGCTAGGTGCATCTCCTTCTCTTTCTCGTGTATCATCTTTTACATGCCGAGTTAAGAATTTCCTCTCCTAAACTTCCTTTAGATTTTTTTTTTTTTTTTTTTTTTTTTTTTTTTTTTTTTTTTTTTTTTGAGATATATACAAGAGTTGTTACATTCTTGTGCAGCCACTAGTACGCGTAGCGTTTCGGGCAGGTCCTTAATCCTATGGTCCCTGGAATACGATCCCCTGCCGCGAAGAATCGTTTTTTTCATCCAAGTACACATTTTACTGTTGCGTTAAACAGAGGCTACAGTTAAGGAATTGCGCCCAGTAAATCCTCCCCGGCCAGGATACGAACCCATGACATAGCGCTCGCGGAACGCCAGGCGAGTGTCTTACCACTACACCACGGAGACTGTAAATGGGGAGATTCTCTCCCCATGTTTCTTCCCCGTCATATATGGGTTTCTCAAATCCCAATTATCCTCTCCTTCATGTCACCCAAGATTAGCTGTGTAGCTCATCTAATTGTACTCACCTAGTTGTGCTTGCGGGGGTTGAGCTCTGGCTCTTTGGTCCCGCCTCTCAACTGTCAATCAACTGGTGTACAGGTTCCTGAGCCTATTGGGCTCTATCATATCTACACTTGAAACTGTGTATGGAGTCAGCCTCCACTACATTACTTCCTAATGCATTCCATTTGTCAACCACTCTGACACTAAAAAAGTTCTTTCTAGTATCTCTGTGGCTCATTTGGGCACTCAGTTTCCACCTGTGTCCCCTAGTGAGTGTGCCCCTTGTGTTAAACAGCCTGTCTTTATCTACCTTATCAATTCCCTTCAGAATCTTGAATGTGGTGATCATGTCCCCCATAAAGAGCTGTGTAGCTCTTTATGTGCTGCTGTTACTGTGCTTTTGTAGTTCATCTGTGCTTGCTTTGTCTTCATGTTCCTGTCTGTGTCTTCTATTGTTTGCTACGGGGGGGGGGGGGGGGGGGTTATAGATTATAAAGACCTGTTTCTTTTCCCATCTATTGTCAGATTCGGTTATGTAGTCTGTGTATCAATTTGAATTTACATCCTCAAGTTTCTAAGATTTACACTTTTTCTTCACTTGTGTCTCTCCTTCTCCTTATGTTTGCTTGCTTTCTGAGATTCTTTTCTCTGAGATTATACCATTTATGTTGGTTGCAACATTTCCAAAATCAGATGACTTTTCTCTAGTCCTCCTAATCTTATATTTCCTCAGCTTTATTTGTAACTCCTACCGCATTGGTATATCAAATCTCGAGTCTCTTCTTGGACGGTTATCCGAGTTCTCAGAGCACAGCTCTTGCCCTTCTCCTCGCTTGGAAACTCCACTTACATCACCATCCTTCCACTTACATATTTACTTGACATTTACTCCATGGTTTTACATGTCAAGGGACATGTTTATACAGGTTAGCTCAGGCGGCTGGGAGCTCATCAGTCGTGCACGGAGCATCACAGTCAACTGTCATGGCACCAGAAGCTTTGACTGCAGTCAACAGTTGACTGGAGCATTGACAGCATTGACAGCAGGACTGTGTTTGTCTCAGAGCTTGTCAAGCACTTACGTGGAATTGTTTATTTGATGCTCTTCAGGAGATATAATCTAGCAGCTTCCCAACCCCCTTTATTGTTGTTGTTGTTGTTGGATGTCATTGACCATGGCGTATATTAATACTTTCACCAGTTTTCTGTATATACTTCTGTGAGGGTTTGGTATAATTTTTGTGATAATCAAGTAATCAAAGTCATCGAAGTAAATAAAAATACTTATTTTCAATATATATATATATATATATATATATATATATATATATATATATATATATATATATATATATATATATATATATATATATATATATATATATATGTCGTACCTAGTAGCCAGAACGCACTTCTCGGCCTACTATGCAAGGCCCGATTTGCTTGATAAGCCATGTTTTACTGAATTAATATGTTTTCTCTAATTTTTTTCTTATGAAATGATAAAGCTACCCATTTCATTATGTATGAGGTCAATTTTTTTATTGGAGTTAAAATTAACGTAGATATATGACCGAACCTAACCAACCCTACCTAACCTAACCTAACCTATCTTTATAGGTTAGGTTAGGTTAGGTAGCCGAGAAAGCTAGGTTAGGTTAGGTTAGGTTAGGTTAGGTTAGGTTAGGTAGTCGAAAAACAATTATTTCATGAAAACTTGGCTTATTAGGCAAATCGGGCCTTGCATAGTAGGCTGAGAAGTGCGTTCTGGCTACTAGGTACGACATACATATATATATATATATATATATATATATATATATATATATATATATATATATATATATATATATATATATATATATATATATAACTGAAAACTCCACACCTCAGAAGTGACTCGAACCCAGGGTGCCAGGCACACAATGCAACTGGTGTACTTGGTACCTTATCCACTCGACCATCAGTGATCGTACAAAAGACGATGATAGCCAAGGCTATTTGACCACCGTCCCGACGGCACTTTAATGGTAATCTTGGGCATAGTTATTTCATCAAATCACCTCACTTTGTGGGGCCACGTGAGCAACACAAATGCGAACAAGCTTCAATGGTCTTCAAGCATATATGCAACTGAAAACTCCTCCACACCCCAGAAGTGACTCGAACCCAGTACACACGGTACTGTGTACATTTAGGGGTGATCCTTGAAGATGACGCTGGTGAATACTTGCGTTGTGTCCAAGTGTTCATACCCATCGTTCCCTGGACCATGGTTGGCACCTTTGCCAGCGGTGCAAACCTCACGTTATCGTGAACAAATCCACAAGGGCCGTGACGAGGATTCGAACCTGCGTCCGGGAGCATCCCAGACGTTGCCTTAATCGACTGAGCTACGACAGGGTGTAAGAATTGCAACCAGAAATTCTACTGAATATATCTGGATCCTGCAGCCTCTCCGAGACACTAACCAGGATTTTACACAATTCCTCAATGTTCATTTGATGCATTACGCTATTATGATTTTTTTATCGTGATTTTTTTTTTTTTCATTGTGAAAGTGGGAAGAAAGGGCTTTGACAGTATATGTTTTGCACATATACGACACATTATATATATTATAATATATATGGTATATTACGGTAATTGTTGTGATGGAATGATAAAATAATACCTGACATTATATATCCCGTTTCTGCTCAGATGCCTGACAGCTGGGTGGACAGCGCTTTGAATTCGTAGTCCTGAGATTCCGGGTTCGATCCCCCGGTGGAGGCGGAGACAAATTGGCAAAATGTTTCTTTCACCCTGATGACCCTGTTACCTAGCAGTAAATAGGTACCTGGGAGTTAGACAGCTGCTACGGGCTGCTTCCTGAGGGTGGAAGCCTGGTCGAGGACCGGGCCGCGGGGAGGCTAAGCCCCAAAATCATCTCAAGATAACCTCAAGATCTCAAGAAGGTGTGAACAGGGGGGTCCAAGAGAGCGTCTGGGGCACTGCCCAGGTGTAAACAAGGGTCCTAGAGGGCGTCTGTGACTCTGCCCTGGTGTGAACAAGGGTCCAAGAGAGCGTCTGGGGCTCTGCCCAGGTGTAAACAAGGGTCCAAGAGAGCGTCTAGGATTCTGCCCAGGTGTAAACAAGGGTCCAAGAGGGCGTCTGGGGCTCTGCCCAGGTGTAAACAAGGGTCCAAGAGAGCGTCTGGGGCTCTGCCCAGGTGTAAACAAGGGTCCAAGTAGGTGTCTGTGACTCTGCCCAGGTGTGAACAAGGGTCCTAGAGGGCGTCTGTGACTCTGCCCTGGTGTGAACAAGGGTCCAAGAGAGCGTCTGGGGCTCTGCCCAGGTGTAAACAAGGGTCCAAGAGGGCGTCTGGGGCTCTGCCCAGGTGTAAACAAGGGTCCAAGAGAGCGTCTGGGGCTCTGCCCAGGTGTGAACATGGGTCCAAGAGGGCGTCTGGGGCTCTGACCAGGTGTGAACAAGGGTCCAAGAGGGCGTCTGGGGCTCTGCCCAGGTGTAAACAAGGGTCCAAGAGGGCGTCTGGGGCTCTGCCCAGGTGTGAACAAGGGTCCAAGAGGGCGTCTGGGGCTCTGCCCAGGTGTAAACAAGGGTCCAAGAGGGCGTCTGGGGCTCTGCCCAGGTGTGAGCAAGGGTCCAAGAGGGCGTCTGGGGCTCTGCCCAGGTGTGAACAAGGGTCCAAGAGGGCGTCTGGGGCTCTGCCCAGGTGTAAACAAGGGTCCAAGAGGGCGTCTGGGGCTCTGCCCAGGTGTGAACAAGGGTCCAAGAGGGCGTCTGGGGCTCTGCCCAGGTGTAAACAAGGGTCCAAGAGGGCGTCTGGGGCTCTGCCCAGGTGTGAACAAGGGTCCAAGAGGGCGTCTGGGGCTCTGCCCAGGTGTGAACAAGGGTCCAAGAGGGCGTCTGGGGCTCTGCCCAGGTGTAAACAAGGGTCCAAGAGAGCGTCTGGGGCTCTGCCCAGGTGTAAACAAGGGTCCAAGAGGGCGTCTGGGGCTCTGCCCAGGTGTAAACAAGGGTCCAAGAGGGCGTCTGGGGCTCTGCCCAGGTGTAAACAAGGGTCCAAGAGGGCGTCTGGGGCTCTGCCCAGGTGTAAACAAGGGTCCAAGAGGGCGTCTGGGGCTCTGCCCAGGTGTAAACAAGGGTCCAAGAGGGCGTCTGGGGCTCTGCCCAGGTGTAAACAAGGGTCCAAGAGGGCGTCTGGGGCTCTGCCCAGGTGTAAACAAGGGTCCAAGAGGGCGTCTGGGGCTCTGCCCAGGTGTAAACAAGGGTCCAAGAGGGCGTCTGGGGCTCTGCCCAGGTGTAAACAAGGGTCCAAGAGGGCGTCTGGGGCTCTGCCCAGGTGTAAACAAGGGTCCAAGAGGGCGTCTGGGGCTCTGCCCAGGTGTAAACAAGGGTCCAAGAGGGCGTCTGGGGCTCTGCCCAGGTGTAAACAAGGGTCCAAGAGGGCGTCTGGGGCTCTGCCCAGGTGTAAACAAGGGTCCAAGAGAGCGTCTGGGGCTCTGCCCAGGTGTAAACAAGGGTCCAAGAGGGCGTCTGGGGCTCTGCCCAGGTGTAAACAAGGGTCCAAGAGAGCGTCTGGGGCTCTGCCCAGGTGTAAACAAGGGTCCAAAAGGGCGTCTGGGGCTCTGCCCAGGTGTAAACAAGGGTCCAAGAGAGCGTCTGGGGCTCTGCCCAGGTGTAAACAAGGGTCCAAGAGAGCGTCTGGGGCTCTGCCCAGGTGTAAACAAGGGTCCAAGAGGGCGTCTGGGGCTCTGCCCAGGTGTAAACAAGGGTCCAAGAGGGCGTCTGGGGCTCTGCCCAGGTGTAAACAAGGGTCCAAGAGAGCGTCTGTGACTGCTGTGGTGTAAACAAGGCCCAAGAGGGTGTCTGTGACTCTGCCCAGGTGTAAACAAGGGCCCAAGAGGGCGTCTGTGACTCTGCTCTGGTGTAAACAAGGGCCCAAGAGGGCGTCTGGGGCTCTGCCCAGGTGTAAACAAGGGTCCAAGAGGCGTCTGTGGCTCTGCCCAGGTGTAAACAAGGGTCCAAGAGGCGTCTGTGGCTCTGCCCAGGTGTAAACAAGGGTCCAAGAGGGTGTCTGTGACTCTGCCTAGGTGTAAACAAGGGCCCAAGAGGGCGTCAGTGACTCTGCTCTGGTGTAAACAAGGGCCCAAGAGGGCGTCTGGGGTTCTGCCCAGGTGTGAACAAAGGCCCAAGAGAGCGTCTGGGGCTCTGCCCAGGTGTAAACAAGGGTCCAAGAGAGCGTCTGGGGCTCATTCACATTTAAGTAAAACTCTCTCGTGGAGGAAATATCATCCCCAATAAAGTTAAGGTTCGCACATGTTGTTCGCTCTACAACTTCGCCAACAGTTATTACTCTACAACAAAGTTTTAATTGTCTTACTTGGGTGCGAGTATGTTTTGCTGAGTTTGAGGACATGCACACACTGTGTCCTCAAAAATATGGAGGACAGAGACAGTGGGAAGGAAAACAAATGTGTTAACCTGAGAAATACGGAATTTTCAATGTGATATCTTGAATTTTAACAAATGTGTTAACCTGAGAAATACGGAATTTCCTTTGTGATATCTTGAATTTTAATAAATGTGTTAACCTGAGAAATACGGAATT
Source organism: Procambarus clarkii (assembly GCF_020424385.1). NCBI lineage: Eukaryota > Metazoa > Arthropoda > Malacostraca > Decapoda > Cambaridae > Procambarus > Procambarus clarkii. The sequence continues at coordinate 2,151,208 of NC_059634.1, read as the reverse complement.
TCCTTTGTGATATCTTGAATTTTGACAAATGTGTTAACCTGAGAAATACGGAATTTTCTTCGTGATATCTTGAATTTTAACAAATGTGTTAACCTGAGAAATACGGAATTTTCTTTGTGATATCTTGAATTTTAACAAATGTGTTAACCTGAGAAATACGGAATTTCCTTTGTGATATCTTGAATTTTAATAAATGTGTTAACCTGAGAAATACGGAATTTCCTTTGTGATATCTTGAATTTTAATAAATGTGTTAACCTGAGAAATACGGAATTTTCTTTGTGATATCTTGAATTTTAACAAATGTGTTAACCTGAGAAATACAGAATTTTCAATGTGATATCTTGAATTTTAACAAATGTGTTAACCTGAGAAATACGGAATTTTGTTTGTGATATCTTGAAGTTTAACAAATGTGTTAACCTGAGAAATACGGAATTTCCTTTGTGATATCTTGAATTTTAACAAATGTGTTAACCTGAGAAATACGGAATTTTCTTTGTGATATCTTGAATTTTAACAAATGTGTTAACCTGAGAAATACGGAATTTCCTTTGTGATATCTTGAATTTTAACAAATGTGTTAACCTGAGAAATACGGAATTTTCTTTGTGATATCTTGAATTTTAACAAATGTGTTAACCTGAGAAATACAGAATTTTCAATGTGATATCTTGAATTTTAACAAATGTGTTAACCTGAGAAATACGGAATTTTCAATGTGATATCTTGGATTTTTTTTGTTTATGGGGGGTTGTGGGGGTATAGGGGAATCGAGTTCTAGTTAACTCTTGCGATATTTCCAGAGATAAAAATATATATTTACTTTCCGAAGTGAGATGAAATGAATCAAGGATTGTATTAACCTTTATTGTTATTGTTTAAAGTGAGAATTAGTAAATGCGATGAACTCTTCACGTTATCTCTGTTATATCTATATAATATACCTTATAAACTGGCAGTATGATAGTATATCTCGGAACAAAGTACATGACAAGCTCAAGCTGAGGGGGATTGACAGCAAGTAATTAGGGTAATGTAAGCTTTTTTGCTATTTGTATTACTCTTAATATTAAATGGACTCGTAGCTTATCAACTTGGTATCAAGAGACATGTCGAGCAGCGCTGCCCCTTGTTACACATGACAAGGGTGTGACAAGGTGTGACACATGTCAATGGTGACACTGGGTGTGACACATGACAAGGGTGTGACACATGACAAGGGTGTGACACATGACAAGGGTGTGACACATGACAAGGGTGTGACAAGGTGTGACACATGACAATGCTGACACTGGGTGTGACACATGACAAGGGTGTGACACATGACAAGGGTGTGACACATGACAAGGGTGTGACACATGACAAGGGTGTGACACATGACAAGGGTGTGACACATGACAAGGGTGTGACACATGACAAGGGTGTGACACATGACAAGGGTGTGACACATGACAAGGGTGTGACACATGACAAGGGTGTGACACATGACAAGGGTGTGACAAGGTGTGACACATGACAATGGTGACACTGGGTGTGACACATGACAAGGGTGTGACACATGACAAGGGTGTGACAAGGTGTGACACATGACAATGCTGACACTGGGTGTGACACATGACAGTTGTATGACAAGATATTATACAATGACACGAACAATGGTCTAAATCCATTAGTTTCAATTCCTTTTCTTCACGTAATTTTCTTTAAGTTTTCAGCCTTGATTTCCTCCCTTGGTTCTGGAAGACGTGGAATAAATCAGTGTTTTTCTTTTCATGATTTTCCTCCTTGTCTGATCCTTCATGTTGTGGGAGTTTGCTGTTTGCAGATCAGAATCCGACATTATTTTCTCTATTATGTTATTTGTTGGGACTACTTGGGCCCATGTGTCCACTCATCTTGGGCCCATGTGTGCTCATTTTGGGCCCATGTGTCCACTCATCTTGGGTCCCATGTGTCCCCATTTTGGGCCCATGTGTCCTCATTTTGGGGTCATGTGTCCCCATTTTCTGCCCATGTGTCCCCATTTTGGGCCCATATGTCCCCATTTTGGGCACATGTGTCCCCATTTTCTGCCCATGTGTCCCCATTTTCTGCCCATGTGTCCCCATTTTGGGCCCATGTGTCCCAATTTTGGGCACATGCGTCCCCATTTTAGGCCCATGAGTCCACATTTTCAGGATTCAATTTCTCTAATTTGTCCTCGATGGGTTTCAAGTGATCGTGGAATTCTGTTATCATTAATCTTGAGGTTATCTTGATTATTATCTCGTTATCTTGTTATTAATAGTTGTCTGTTTTGCTTGATTTCTTCGTGCTTCTTCTCCCAGCTTAAGAAGTTCTCTATCACATCTCTGACTTAGCTCTGCCAAGTGAGCTTAAGAAGTTCTCTATCACATCTCTGACTTAGCTCTGCCAAGTGAGCTTAAGAAGTTCTCTATCACATCTCTGACTTAGCTCTGCCAAGTGAGCTTAAGAAGTTATCTATCACATCTCTGACTTAGCTCTGCCAAGTGAGCTTAAGAAGTTCTCTATCACATCTCTGACTTAGCTCTGCCAAGTGAGCTTAAGAAGTTCTCTATCACATCTCTGACTTAGCTCTGCCAAGTGAGCTTAAGAAGTTCTCTATCACATCTCTGACTTAGCTCTGCCAAGTGAGCTTAAGAAGTTCTCTATCACATCTCTGACTTAGCTCTGCCAAGTGAGCTTAAGAAGTTCTCTATCACATCTCTGACTTAGCTCTGCCAAGTGAGCTTAAGAAGTTCTCTATCACATCTCTGACTTAGCTCTGCCAAGTGAGCTTAAGAAGTTCTCTATCACATCTCTGACTTAGCTCTGCCAAGTGAGCTTAAGAAGTTCTCTATCACATCTCTGACTTAGCTCTGCCAAGTGAGCTTAAGAAGTTCTCTATCACATCTCTGACTTAGCTCTGCCAAGTGAGCTTAAGAAGTTCTCTATCACATCTCTGACTTAGCTCTGCCAAGTGGAACTCCCATTAGGTGGTCATATATTCTATTTCTTCCTTAAATTTCTATTCTATTTCTGCGATCTTATAGCACTGTTTCTCATCAGTTCCTGATGTGTCTCTCCCATTTCTTATATTCTCCCTTACATTCATTCCTTTTATCCTCTGTTTTATTCAGTTCTCCATCTTCGTTCAGCTTTTCAGTATTGTCTCTGATCTGATCTTCTGCCCGAAACGCTTTGCGTAATAGTGGCTTTAGGCATTGTATGTACTAGCTCTATCTATAAAGCCAACAAACTTTGTAAAATCTCTTTATGTATGTACCTTACCTAAATAAAAATTATTATTATTATTATTATTATCTAACTTCTGTTAATACATTTATTCCTGTGTACCTGCCCCTCTTCTGTCGTGTCTATGATGTGCAGTGTGCATCTGTTTCCTTATCTTGAGGTGCTTCCGGGGCTTAGAGTCCCCGCGGCCCGGTCCTCGACCAGGGCCAGATTCACGAAAGCAGTTACGCAAGCACTTACGAAGCTGTTCATCTTTTCTCAATCTTTGGCGGCTTTGTTTACAATTATTAAACAGTTAATGAGCTCCGAAGCACCAGGAGGCTGTTTATAAGAATAACAACAGTTGATTGGCAAGTTTTTATACTTGTAAACTGTTTAATAAATGTAACCAAAGTCGTCAAAGATTGAGGAAAGATGTACACATTCGTGAGTACTTGCGTAACTGCTTCGTGAATCTGACCCCAGGTTCGTAAGTGCTTGCGTAACTGCTTCGTATATCTGACCCCAGCTTCGTAAGTGCTTGCGTAACTGCTTCGTGAATCTGGCCCCAGGTTCGTAAGTGTTTGCGTAACTGCTTCGTGAATCTGACCCCCAGGTTCGTAAGTGCTTGCGTAACTGCTTCGTGAATCTGGCCCCAGGTCTCTGCAAGGGCTTCATCCCTGATCTTCACAGCCATTGTTCTTCTCCTCTTCTCCATCCTGCGCATCACCAGTCCTCTTGAGGTTATCTTGAGGTTATCTTGAGGTTATCTTGAGATGATTTCGGGGCTTTAGTGTCCCCGCGGCCCGGTCCTCGACCAGGCCTCCACCCCCAGGAAGCAGCCCGTGACAGCTGACTAACACCCAGGTACCTATTTACTGCTAGGTAACAGGGGCATAGGGTGAAAGAAACTTTGCCCATTGTTTCTCGCCGGCGCCTGGGATCGAACCCAGGACCACAGGATCACAAGTCCAGTGTGCTGTCCGCTCGGCCGACCGGCTCCCTTTTCACATCCATTGTGAAAAGGGAAAAGTGAAACTCCCTTTCTCCCTCTAATGCTGCCCATTTGCTTCAACCAGCAAGATGAAGACATGGATTTCTTACCAGCAAGATGAAGACATGGACTTCTTACCAGCAAGATGAAGACATGGACTTCTTACCAGCAAGATGAATACATGGACTTCTTACCAGCAAGATGAAGACATGGACTTCTTACCAGCAAGTTGAAGACAGGGACTTCTTACCAGCAAGATGAAGACATGGACTTCTTACCAGCAAGATGAAGACATGGACTTCTTACCAGCAAGATGAATACATGGACTTCTTACCAGCAAGATGAATACATGGACTTCTTACCAGCAAGATGAAGACATGGACTTCTTACCAGCAAGATGAAGACATGGACTTCTTACCAGCAAGATGAAGACATGGACTTCTTACCAGCAAGATGAAGACATGGACTTCTTACCAGCAAGATGAAGACATGGACTTCTTACCAGCAAGATGAAGACATGGACTTCTTACCAGCAAGATGAAGACATGGACTTCTTACCAGCAAGATGAAGACATGGACTTCTTACCAGCAAGATGAAGACATGGACTTCTTACCAGCAAGATGAAGACATGGACTTCTTACCAGCAAGATGAAGACATGGACTTCTTACCAGCAAGATGAAGACATGGACTTCTTACCAGCAAGATGAAGACATGGACTTCTTACCAGCAAGATGAAGACATGGACTTCTTACCAGCAAGATGAAGACATGGACTTCTTACCAGCAAGATGAAGACATGGACTTCTTACCAGCAAGTTGAAGACATGGACTTCTTACCAGCAAGTTGAAGACATGGACTTCTTACCAGCAAGATGAAGACAGGGACTTCTTACCAGCAAGTTGAAGACATGGACTTCTTACCAGCAAGATGAAGACATGGACTTCTTACCAGCAAGATGAAGACATGGACTTCTTACCAGCAAGTTGAAGACATGGACTTCTTACCAGCAAGTTGAAGACATGGACTTCTTACCAGCAAGATGAAGACATGGACTTCTTACCAGCAAGTTGAAGACATGGACTTCTTACCAGCAAGTTGAAGACATGGACTTCTTACCAGCAAGTTGAAGACATGGACTTCTTACCAGCAAGTTGAAGACATGGACTTCTTACCAGCAAGATGAAGACAGGGACTTCTTACCAGCAAGATGAAGACATGGACTTCTTACCAGCAAGATGAAGACATGGACTTCTTACCAGCAAGATGAAGACATGGACTTTATTACCAGCAAGTTGAAGACATGGACTTCTTACCAGCAAGATGAAGACAGGGACTTCTTACCAGCAAGATGAATACATGGACTTCTTACAAGGGCGTCTGTTGGTCGGCACCTGAGTAACCGTAATGACCAAAGAGCCACGAGTCACCCAATTACCGCCAAATTGAGTGGTTCATTACACCAGCTCCACCCCTACCTCACACAGGGCGCCTGACGGCTGGGTGGACAGCGCTTCGGATTCGTAGTCCTGAGGTTCCGGGTTCGATCCCCGGTGGAGGCGGAGACAAATGGGCAAAATGTTTCTTTGACTCTGATGCCGCTGTTACCTAGGTAACAGCGGCATCTTTAGGTAGGTGTTATAGGTATCTGGGTGTTAGACAGGTGATACGGTCTGTTTCCTTGGGGTGGAGGCCTGGTCGAGGACCGGGCCGCGGAGACACTAAAAGCCCCGAAATCATCTCAAGATAACCTCAAGATCTCAAGATAACATACCCTGAGAGATCTGTCTTATCATTGATGACGATGGCGACACAGCTGTCATTCCCCGTCAATCAGACAGCTGTCAGCCCTACACGGCTGTCAGCTGTCAACCGTGGAGGCTGACAGCTGACAGACAGGAGGCGATCTTGGAGCCACTATGAGCCACTCCCAGACAGGATAAACCGCTCGTAGGGAAGTAAGGTAAAGCTGTAGAGTAATTAGGGAGAGTAGGAAGGAAATGATGCACCCAGACAAGATTTACAAGACTCGGGCAAGGGGGAGCAACGCAAATTGAGCGAGAGTGATGCAAAAATGATTAAGGGAGAGCAACTCAAGGGTGAATCTCTCTCTCTCTCTCTCTCTCTCTCTCTCTCTCTCTCTCTCTCTCTCTCTCTCTCTCTCTCTCTCTCTCTCTCTCTCTCTCTCTCTCTCTCTCTCTCTCTCTCTCTCTCTCTCTCTCTCTCTCTCTCACTCTCTCTCTCTCTCTCTCTCTCTCTCTCTCTCTCTCTCTCTCTCTCTCTCTCTCTCTCTCTCTCTCTCTCGAGAATGGAGAATGTGGTCTGAGTTTTATTCATGACGGGCCGTGCTTCAGCTCTGGGACCCCTTCTGTGAAATTTTCAGTAAAGTTATGATTTGATTTTCAGGCATTATCTTGTTTTTCTTGCCAAATACTTGTTTCTTATCGTAACTATATACTGATGTGTGTATAATGATGTATATATAATTTATTTATAATAAATGTGGCCTGACAGCTGAGTAGAGTTTGATTCGGATTCGTAGTCCTGAGGTTCCGGGTTCGATCCCCGGTCGAGGCAGAGACAAATAGGCAGTTTCTTTCACCGTGAATGCGCCTGTTCACCTAGCAGTAAATAGGTACCTGGGAGTTAGTCAGCTGTCACGGGATGCTTCCTGGGGTGTGTGTAACAAAAAGGAGGCCTGGTCGAGGACCGGGCCGCAGGGACGCTAAGCCCCGAAATCATCTCAAGATAACCTCAAGATATGTGTTTAACCCGCCCTAACGCCTGTTGTGAGTCATTACTCTATTTCCTGCATAGACTCACCTGTTAGACGTGAGTCAGTGAGTCATTTGTGGTAATGCTATCTACCTGTGATAGTTACACCACTGTTGTTCACTGTTGTTCACTGTTGTTCACTATTGTTCACTGTTGTTCACTGTTGTTCACTGTTGTTCACTGTTGTTCACTGTTCAGTCTGTTTACGTTTGTGTGTGTGAGTGTGTGTGTGTGTGTGTGTGTGTGTGTGTGTGTGTGTGTGTGTGTGTGTGTGTGTGTGTGTGTGTGTGTGTGTGTGTGTGTGTGTGTACTCACCTAGTTGTGCTTGCGGGGGTTGAGCTCTGGCTCTTTGGTCCCGCCTCTCAACTGTCAATCAACAGGTGTACAGGTTCCTGAGCCTATTGGGCTCTATCATATCTACACTTGAAACTGTGTATGGAGTCAGCCTCCACCACATCACTGCCTAATGCATTCCATTTGTCAACCACTCTGACACTAAAAAAGTTCTTTCTAATATCTCTGTGGCTCATTTGGGCACTCAGTTTCCACCTGTATCCCCTAGTGCGTGTGCCCCTTGTGTTAAATAGCCTGTCTTTATCTACCCTATCAATTCCCTTGAGAATCTTGAATGTGGTGATCATGTCCCCCCTAACTCTTCTGTCTTCCAACGAAGTGAGGTTTAATTCCCGTAGTGTCTCCTCGTAGCTCATACCTCTCAGCTCGGGTACTAGTCTGGTGGAAAACCTTTGAACTTTTTCCAGTTTAGTCTTATGCTTGACTAGATATGGACTCCCTGCTGGAGCCGCATACTCCAGGATTGGTCTGACATATGTGGTATATAATGTTCTGAAAGATTCCTTACACAAGTTTTTAAAGGCCGTTCTTATGTTGGCCAACCTGGCATATGCTGCTGATGTTATCCTCTTGATATGAGCTTCAGGGGACAGGTCTGGCGTGATATCAACCCCCAGGTCTTTCTCTCTCTCTGACTCTTGAAGTATTTCATCTCCCAAGTGATACCTTGTATCTGGTCTCCTGCTTCCTACCCCTATCTTCATTACATTACATTTGCTTGGATTAAACTCTAACAGCCATTTGTTCGACCATTCCTGCAGCTTGTCCAGGTCTTCTTGAAGCCTCAAGCTGTCCTCCTCTGTCTTAATCCTTCTCATAATTTTGGCGTCGTCAGCAAACATTGTGAGTGTATGTGTGTGTGTGTTTTAGTGAGTGCGAATGTTTATTTACACGAGATATATGCATATATATCATTCAGAAATCAGTTTAATCTCAGAAAAGACTATATTGCCTTACCCTTTTTTGTTATCATATCCAATTTCTTATAAATCACCTAAGCATCCGTAACCAGTTACTAAGTTGCATTGTCAATATAGCTTGATTTACCTGCAGGTTAAGGTCGAAGGACCTTTGGTTCTCATATTGTCTCTATATTATACTCCAGCAGACATTGCGAGGATTCTCTCACACAGCATGCAAGGAGCCCCACGATCATAACTCAATTTGGAAGTTCAATATTAGTTCACCCAACAGGTGTTCTGGAAATGTGCGATGAACCTACTTGGTTGAGCCTTAGGGAATGACTCCAGTGGCGCCGCTCTGTGCCCAATCTCCTTCGTCAACATGGTGAAGGAGGCTGCATCTAGGGTATATTCATCTTAAACAAACACCCGTGAAGATCCCTTCCTCCTCAATCTCCGGTGCCCCTTCTCCAACCCCCCCTCCCTTCCCCTCACCCCCCTCACCCCCCCTCACCCTAGACACCCCCCCCCCATCCCCTCTTACCTCCCTCACCAAGACGTGAAGGTGGAGGAGAGAGACTGGTGAGATATAATGCTGGAACTTGATGAAAATATCAACATCTTACAAGGCAGATGTTTGCACACGGGTTAAAGAAGCCAATTGAAGTTAGAGGCATTGAAGGAGATGATCTGAAGGGACCGATTTGAAGTTGAAAGAGTTGATCTGGAAATCCATTAGAATGAGAGGGCTTGAGGAGATAGCTGAAGATTGAGACAAGTGCCAAACATGTTCAGTTTGGATCTGTCTTCGCCTGGTTCTCCATTACCTAGTGGCACGGGATCGCTTTCCAGTGAACCCGTGTTTCTTTCCATCTCGCTTCATGCAGGTCGGAGTTCAATCCCCCGACTGTCCACCACAAGTGGTTGGGCACCATTCCTTTCCCTCTTTCCCATCCCAAATCCTTATCCTGACCCCTTCCCAGTGCTATATAGCCGTAATGGCTTGGCACTTTTCCCTCATAGTTTCCTTTCCTTCCCTATGTTAATTATCCAAGGATTATATCTTGCAAAAACATTCCTTCCAAGGATGTTAACTTATTAACCATGTTAAATAATGTTGATCACAACACCTTTGCAAAGGAATGTTTAACCCAAGACGTATCTCATATGTGTGTTTATCTAAGTTAAATTCTTTCAAGAATAGATAAACACACAATATGTGTGTTTATCTAAGTTAAATTTCCTTTGATATTTCTTGCAAGACAGCTGTCTCTAATGGGCTTGTCTGCAACCTAATGTCTTCTACCATATTTCTTGCAAGACAGCTGTCTCTAATGGGCTTGTCTGCAACCTAATGTCTTCTACCATATTTCTTGCAAGACAGCTGTCTCTAATGGGCTTGTCTGCAACCTAATGTCTTCTACCATATTTCTTGCAAGACAGCTGTCTCTAATGGGCTTGTCTGCAACCTAATGTCTTCTACCATATTTCTTGCAAGACAGCTGTCTCTAATGGGCTTGTCTGCAACCTAATGTCTTCTACCATATTTCTTGCAAGACAGCTGTCTCTAATGGGCTTGTCTGCAACCTAATGTCTTCTACCATATTTCTTGCAAGACAGCTGCCTCTAATGGGCTTGTCTGCAACCTAATGTCTTCTACCATATTTCTTGCAAGACATCTGCCTCTAATGGGCTTGTCTGCAACCTAATGTCTTCTACCATACTCATGTCTGTGTGAGAGAAGTCGAGTGACTCCTTGATTGCAATAATAATAATTCTGAAAATATTGCATCGTCACATGTTAATTGTCTTGTGAGATATATGTAATGAGGGGAGAAAGGTTAATGAGCTAATTAGTCCATTAGAGACAGTTTGAGATGCGTCATAAGGTAGTGCAAGAGGTGGAAGTGATTAGGCACTGCAGTAAATAATTACACCCACGTCAGGTAAATTGACAACTACATTACTGTGGATAATAACATTGCAGAGATTAAAAGATAGAGAAACAGAGATAAAGATGCATATAGAGCTAGAGAAACAGAGATAACGATGCAGATAGAGATAGAGAAACAGAGATAAAGATGCAGATAGATATATATATATATATATATATATATATATATATATATATATATATATATATATATATATATATATATTAGTATATTTTGGTAGCAGTCTTTCCTGTAGACATATTTTATTAAATATGACCGAAAAAGTAAGATTAATAATTCTAACACGAATTTTCTCAATCTTTCGTACATTATGCTTCACTGTTGGAGGTAAATCAAAAATCACTTCTCCAAAATTCATTTTTATTTCTAGTCTGACGCGACACGGGCGCGTTTCGTAAAACTTATTACATTTTCAAAGACTTCACAAATACACAACTGATTAGAACTTGCGTTTCCCTGATTTTATATCTACATTTGAGTGAGGTGGGAAGGGTGATGTGGCATTACATTTGAGTAAGGTGGGAAGGATGATGTGGCATTAGAGGATATTAATAGGGTATTAAAAGTATCAACACAAGACAGAACACGAAACAATGGATATTGAATAGAAGTGTTTGTAGAAAGCCTATTGGTCCATATTTCTTGATGCTTCTATATTGGAGCGGAGTCTTGAGGTGGGTAGAATATAGTTGTGCAATAATTGGCTGTTGATTGCTGGTGTTGACTTCTTGATGTGTAGTGCCTCGATAGCAGGCGGCTAGCGATAGCAGGCGGCTCGACGTTTGCGAGGCACTACACATCAAGAAGTCAACACCAGCAATCAACAGCCAATTATTGCACAACTATATTCTACCCACCTCAAGACTCCGCTCCAATATAGAAGCATCAAGAAATATGGACCAATAGGCTTTCTACAAACACTTCTATTCAATATCCATTGTTTCGTGTTCTGTCTTGTGTTGATACTTTTAATACCCTATTAATATCCTCTAATGCCACATCATCCTTCCCACCTTACTCAAATGTAATGCCACATCACCCTTCCCACCTCACTCAAATGTAGATATAAAATCAGGGAAACGCAAGTTCTAATCAGTTGTGTATTTGTGAAGTCTTTGAAAATGTAATAAGTTTTACGAAACGCGCCCGTGTCGCGTCAGACTAGAAATAAAAATGAATTTTGGAGAAGTGATTTTTGATTTACCTCCAACAGTGAAGCATAATGTACGAAAGATTGAGAAAATTCGTGTTAGAATTATTAATCTTACTTTTTCGGTCATATTTAATAAAATATATATATATATATATTATATATACACACACACACACAGTATATTTGTGTCCCGCTGACAGAAAACGGGAGAATGTACCACCAACTCCGCGAATGTTTGCAAATTGCTAAGTTATTCATGGGTTCGTGTATAGCAAAGATTACCTTCGCTGTATTAATGTATTTATGCTGACGCACGAAGATGATATCCAATGACCACAACAGTTGTAAATGATCCGATTGAAACCTGAATTCAGATTCCGTAGAGTGGATTGTGTTGAACTATATAAACAAAAAATATATAAACATATATCGAACTAGAAATATATATATATATATATATATATATGTCGTACCTAATAGCCAGAACGCACTTCTCAGCCTACTATTCAAGGCCCGATTTGCCTAATAACCCAAGTTTTCATGAATTAATGTTTTTTCGTCTACCTAACCTACCTAACCTAACCTAACCTAGCTTTTTTTGGCTACCTAACCTAACCTTACCTATAAATATAGGTTAGGTTAGGTTAGGTAGGGATGGTTAGGTTCGGTCATATATCTACGTTAATTTTAACTCAAATAAAAAAAATTGACCTCATACATAGAGAAAAGGGTTGCTTTATCATTTCATAAGAAAAAAATTATAGTAAATATATTATTTCAGGAAAACTTGGCTTATTAGGCAAATCGGGCCCTGAATAGTAGGCTGAGAAGTGAGTTCTGGCTACTAGGTACGACATATATATATATATATATATATATATATATATATATATATATATATATATATATATATATATATATATATATTATATAAATATATATTCATATATATATTTGACGCTGATAGAGGAAAAAATAGACATTGTTTTAACAGCAATTTTTTAACATGATGAAAACAAACAAGGCAGTTAGTTGGCCAATTCACCATTAGCAAACAATACAATGTAATTGAATTAACCATCAATGTTTTTACACTCCATCGCGCTCTTCCCGTGATGAACAAGTCTATTTTCAGCACCAACATATGTATATATATATATATATATATATATATATATATATATATATATATATATATATATATATATATATATATATATATATATATATATCTGTGTGTGTGTGTGTGTGTATCACGAAAATAAACACGTGATTAAAAATGTGACAGTGTCAGACCACGGAGGAAAATTGAAACAGGAATTTCCTTAAGTACTTTCGTATATTAATACATCTTCAGAAGGTATATTAATATATATTAATCGTATATTAATACTCCATCTGAAGATGTATTAATATACGAAAGTACTTAAGGAAATTCCTGTTTCAATTTTCCTCCGTGGTCTGACACTGTTTTTATATATATATATATATATATATATATATATATATATATATATATATATATATATATATATATATATATATATATATATATATATATAGATATAAGCTAATCAGATAGACATTCCTGGGGTTTGGCCATTGTCGACTCTTTATTTACCCAATACTGTGTGGGTGGAGCCCTCGTCCTCTCAATTAATGCCTCACATTTTGTCTATTATGAACTTTACACATTACAGATAACTATGAAAAGCAGCGACTCGCAATAATATGGCTTCTTGCTAGCCGTGTTGCACTTGTTGAGTAATAATGCAACCCGTCATCCTGTTTAGACTAGTAAGGTATTCTTTTACAATAAATCAAGTTAAAACATAAACATATATATTTAGGCCTAGTATAGTACACACATGTACTATATTAGGCCTCGGATATCGTGTGTTAGGTCTAGGGGATGCTAGGATTGGTTAGCGTGTTTGTCAGAGCAACGCAAGTTAAATGTAGTTTTCCGGTTTGTTCAAGTCAATAGTTCAGATTTCTACGTTCTAATTTCGTTGTAAGTCGGTATATATACTATGGACCTGATCGTTACTATTAGTACTATTAAAAAACAGGAGGATGAGCTGTATAATTTAACTATTCAGACCTTCAAATTCTTTGTCGAATGTGACTATCAATTGAGGAAGGAGGTGGCTCACCCAACTACTTCTTTCCTGGCCTTTTCTTCCCTGGCCTTTTCTTTCCTGGCCTTTTCTTTCCTGGCCTTTTCTTTCCTGGCCTTTTCTTTTCTGGCCTTTTCTTTCCTGGCCTTTTCTTTCCTGGCCTTTTCTTTTCTGGCCTTCCCTGGCCTTTTCTTTCCTGGCCTTTTCTTTCCTGGTCTTTTCTTTCCTGGCCTTTTCTTTCCTGGCCTTTTCTTTCCTGGCCTTTTCTTTCCTGGCCTTTTCTTTCCTGGCCTTTTCTTTCCTGGCCTTTTCTTTCCTGGCCTTTTCTTTCCTGGCCTTTTCTTTCCTGGCCTTTTCTTCCCTGGCCTTTTCTTCCCTGGCCTTTTCTTTCCTGGCCTTTTCTTTCCTGGCCTTTTCTTTCCTGGCCTTTTATTTCCTGGCCTTTTCTTTCCTGGCCTTTTCTTTCCTGGCCTTTTCTTTCCTGGCCTTTTCTTTCCTGGCCTTTTCTCTCCAGGCCTTTTCTTTCCTGACCTTTTCTCTCCTGGCCTTTTCTCTCCTGGCCTTTTATTTCCTGGCCTTTTCTTTCCTGACCTTTTCTTTCCTGGCCTTTTCTTTCCTGGCCTTTTCTTTCCTGGCCTTTTCTTTCCTGGCCTTTTCTTTCCTGACCTTTTCTTTCCTGGCCTTTTCTTTCCTGACCTTTTCTTGCCTGGCCTTTTCTTTCCTGGCCTTTTCTTTCCTGGCCTTTGACTGGTTGACTCCCCGTCCTGGGAGGGTCTGAGTCGAATCTGAATCGAATTGAATCAACAATTCCACAACAGATCTGAGTTTCCAACTTCCTGTTATGTCCACTCGTATCATTTAATATTCCCCGAGGCTGTCAACACAAATAGATGGAACACAGTGTTCCAACAGCGGTCAACACAAGCAGCTTGAACAAACACAGTGTTCCAAGAGGCTGTCAACACAAGCAGCTTGAACAAACACAGTGTTCCAAGAGGCTGTCAACACAAGCAGCTTGAACAAACACAGTATTCCAAGAGCCTCACAACACAAGCAGCTTGAACAAACACAGTGTTCCAAGAGGCTGTCAACACAGCAGCTTGAACAAACACAGTGTTCCAAGAGGCTGTCAACACAAGCAGCTTGAACAAACACAGTGTTCCAAGAGGCTGTCAACACAAGCAGCTTGAACAAACACAGTGTTCCAAGAGGCTGTCAACACAGCAGCTTGAACAAACACAGTCGAAGTTGTGCTTGAAAGTGAACACCCTCTTCCTACAAGTCTAATTTGAACAAAGTATATTACTTTATTTGCGAGTGTCATTGTCGACCTTGACACACACACGTGTGCTTGTTAAGAGTTAATTGTTCCACTGTGTCGTTGTTCAGATATTTTCCTGAGATCAAGTGGTTATTAAGTAGTTGTTCATGCAGTCCAATTGGCCATTTCGTAAAAAAATGTAAATGTTTTACCTTAGTAAATCGTTGGAATTCTAGAAAGTTAGGTAACGCATCCTGACCGATGGTCAGAAAATGACATTATTACGGTCTGTTAATTGTACCAAAAACCCCCTTAGTTGTTTTGAAAGATTGGTAGAGTTCATATTATGTCATGTAGGAACATTATGTTTTGTTGTTAGTGAGTGTGTTGATATCAGTGTGTTATGTTAGTGTGTGTTGATATCAGTGTGTTAGTGTGTGTTGATATCAGTGTGTTCTGTTAGTGTGTGTGTTGATAAGTACACATATGAATGGAGTTTGCCTCTACAGCCCTCCTCCTTTAGGGCATTCCATATACTAACTACCTTTACGCTACAAGGAAACTTTCTAATATCTCTGTGACACATCTGAGTCTCAATCTTCATTATGTGCTCCTCTGATCTATGGGATTCATTGTAAATTATTCATCTACGAACTGTCAATCCCCACTTAAGAATTTTATGTCTGAATCATGTCTCTCTTCTCCTTCCTAGCGTCGTAAGGTTTAGTTCCTTCAGTCTCTCTTCAACACCACTCTTCATGACCTGATGTTCCTTAACTCTGGGTAACGTGAGTTTGTTAAGACTTTACAGAGCTTCGCTGGAAGAGGCTCCCTTAAGAGAGGTTTCTAAAGTAATCTCTCCTTCCTTGTGCTTACCTTAGAGTATTAACAGCACTGCCTACCTTGTGTGTACCTTGCTGCTACGCACACACACACACACACACACACAGGTCTGTGTGTGTGTGTGTGTGTGTGTACAGAAGGTCAGCGTGGCCGTCTCCAGGAGACCTAAATCGTCTGCCGGTTAAGACCCGTTGTGAGAACTTTTAGACCAGTGCACCAATCTTCATTACTTTCCACTCGAGTTGAATTCCATAACAGCCACTGGGGACTTTTGTGCCAGGTGAAACCACTATTTTTAATGCTAGTTCACCCATTCGTATAGCTGGCTTAGCTGCTTTTACAGTGATAGAACCACTATTGCAACAGCTGGTTCACCCATTCCTATAGCTGGCTTAGCTGTTTTTACAGTGATAGAACCACTATTGCAACAGCTGCTTCACCCATTCCTATAGCTGGCTTTGCTGTGTTTACAGTGATAGAACCACTATTGCACCAGCTGGTTCACCCATTCGTATAGCTGGCTTAGCTGTGTTTACACTTATAGAACCACTATTGCAACAGCTGGTTCACCTATTCGTATAGCTGGCTTAGCTGTTTTTACAGTTATAGAACCACTATTGCAACAGCTGCTTCACCCATTCCTATAGCTGGCTTTGCTGTGTTTACAGTTATAGAACAACTATTGCAACAGTTGGTTCACCTATTCGTATAGCTGGCTTAGCTGTTTTTACAGTGATAGAACCACTATTGCAACAGCTGGTTCACCTATTCGTATAGCTGGCTTAGCTGTTTTTCAGTGATAGAACCACTATTGCAACAGCTGGTTCACCTATTCGTATAGCTGGCTTAGCTGTTTTTACAGTTATAGAACCACTATTGCAACAGCTGGTTCACCCATTCGTGCAGTTGATTCAACCATTCTTTCAGCTTATCAAAACATTCTTACAGTGGGTTCCAATATTCTTACAACTGGTCCAACCATTTTTATAGCTAGACCACCCAGTCTTTTTCAACAGATTCACCCATTCTTAAAGAAGGTTCACCCATTCTTACACCAGCTCCAAACATTCTTACAGCCGATTCACATCTTCCGAAGCTTACAGCATCGTACAATCACGATCATCAATGGGTTTTAGAGTCGACTACAAAATGTTCTTTTCCCTCTGAGTTCCTCAATAGCATTCTTGGAACTTTGGATTATTTTCGACAGTGTTTATCCTCATTAGATTAGCGTTATCTGCTAACGTTGATAAGATAAAGGTTTATCCCGTCCTGGCAACGGTTCGCATAATTCAAGGGGGGGGAGGGTTAATGGGTGTAGATATTGACTCTTGTCGGAGCTTTCAGGTCACTAATCTCTTAAAGGTCACTAATCTCTTTCAGGTCACTAATCTCTTTAAGGTCACTAATCTCTTCACTTCTGATTGTTTCTCCAACTTGTGGATTGACCTCTTAGATTGTAAGGGTTTGTGGCCGTTCACACACACACAGACACACACACACACACACACACACACATAGGGGACACAGGTGGAAACTTAGTTCCCGGATGAGCCACAGAGATATTAGAAAAATCTTTTTCAGTGTCAGAGTAGTTAGTAAATGGACTGCATTAGGCAGTGATGTGGTGGAGGCTGACTCCATACACAGTTTATAATGTAGATATGATAGAGCCCAGTAGGCTCAGGTACCTGTACACCAGTTGATTGACAGTTGAGAGGCGGGACCAAAGAGCCAGAGCTCAACCCCCGCAAACACAATTAGATGAGTATATATATATATATATATATATATATATATATATATATATATATATATATATATATATATATATATATATATATATATATATATATATATGTCGTACCTAGTAGCCAGAACGCACTTCTCAGCCTACTATGCAAGGCCCGATTTGCCTAATAAGCCAAGTTTTCATGAATTAATTGTTTTTTCGACTACCTAACCTACCTAACCTAACTTAACCTAACTTTTTCTGCTACCAAACCTAACCTAACCTATAAAGATAGGTTAGGTTAGGTTAGGTAGGGTTGGTTAGGTTCGGTCATATATCTACGTTAATTTTAACTACAATAAAAAAAATTGACCTCATACATAATGAAATGGGTAGCTTTATCATTTCATAAGAAAAAAATTAGAGAAAATATATTAATTCAGGAAAACTTGGCTTATTAGGCAAATGGGGCCTTGCATAGTAGGCTGAGAAGTGCGTTCTGGCTATTAGGTACGACATATGTCTATATATATATATATATATATATATATATATATATATATATATATATATATATATATATATATATATATATATATATATATATATTTCATTGAATATGACCGCATATTCTGTATTTATTATTTTCTGGTTTAGGGCTTCTATCCCTCTAACTATTTTCTTAGCATCAGGGCTTAATTGGAATAGGAGTTCTCCAAAACTCATTTTCGTACTTTTAAGGTGAAGAAAAGAAGTGATTTACTATAGAGTGTATTACACTTATTTGTATAATTTGCACGACGTTTCGAACCTCCATGGTTCATTCTCAAGTGAACAGATCTTACAATACTAGTTGATTTTATACCCGCATTAGGTCAGGTGATAATACAATGAAGGTGAAAATGAAACGTATATACCAAGCCCACCAACATAGGATTATGCCTGAACGGTAGAAGTGAGTGCCCCCAAAGATACAAAGCCAGTGTTCTCAATGCTTGTATTCGTCGAGCGCTTACCCACTGCTCTGAATGGAGCAACGTGAGTAGAGAGTTTGAAAGAGTAACTCAGGTATTGGTGAACAACGGATATAGCAACGCGGAAATAAACGCTGCTATAAGAAGACACTTGGACCGTTGGTATAATTCAGAACCTAGAACAGAAACCACAACACCCCCAATAAAATTATATTACAAATCAACCATGCACAGTGAACATATAAAAGAGGAAAGAATAATGAAAGAAATAATCCGTAAAGGAGTAAAAAGCACTACTCCTAACCAAAACATAAACCTGATAATATTCTACAAAACCAAGAAGACTTCCGAACTCCTTATCAAAAACAGCCCGAAGCCGACGGAGAACCCTCTACAGCAGTCAAGCGTTGTATACATGTACACTTGCCCCCACGAAGGATGTAACCTTCAATGTAAGTACATAGGTATGACGTCGACCAAGCTGACGAGGCGTTTGACATGCCATCTTCAATCTGGTGCCCCTAGGAATCACATGAGACAAGCCCATGACATTACTCTAACAAGAGAAATGTTGAACAAGAATACTTGCATAATAGACAAAACCCAAGATTCAAGAAGATTACAAATTCTTGAGGCAATTCACATAAGAATAGAGCGACCTACCATGAACACCCAAATCACGGAACTATTTACTCTACCCACCATGAGAGTAAGGACAAGACAAGAACATATCGATGCCAACACAGAAGACAATGTCCAACATAACTGGCCAATTACACTGGATTAATCTTTGTGTTTAGATAGGAGATGCCTCGTATGGGCCAATAAGCCTTCTGCAGCCCCTATGTTTATCCCTTATGTATCCCCCCATGTTTTTAACCTTCATTGTATTATCACCTGACCTAATGCGGGTATAAAATCAACTAGTATTGTAAGATCTGTTCACTTGAGAATGAACCATGGAGGTTCGAAACGTCGTGCAAATTATACAAATAAGTGTAATACACTCTATAGTAAATCACTTCTTTTCTTCACCTTAAAAGTACGAAAATGAGTTTTGGAGAACTCCTATTCCAATTAAGCCCTGATGCTAAGAAAATAGTTAGAGGGATAGAAGCCCTAAACCAGAAAATAATAAATTCTCTTTCAGGTCACTAATCTCTTTAAGGTCACTAATCTCTTCACTTCTGATTGTTTCTCCAACTTGTGGATTGACCTCTTAGATTGTAAGGGTTTGTGGCCGTTCACACACACACAGACACACACACACACACACACACACACATAGGGACACAGGTGGAAACTTAGTTCCCGGATGAGCCACAGAGATATTAGAAAAATCTTTTTCAGTGTCAGAGTAGTTAGTAAATGGACTGCATTAGGCAGTGATGTGGTGGAGGCTGACTCCATACACAGTTTATAATGTAGATATGATAGAGCCCAGTAGGCTCAGGTACCTGTACACCAGTTGATTGACAGTTGAGAGGCGGGACCAAAGAGCCAGAGCTCAACCCCCGCAAACACAATTAGATGAGTATATATATATATATATATATATATATATATATATATATATATATATATATATATATATATATATATATATATATATATATATATATATATATATGTCGTACCTAGTAGCCAGAACTCACTTTTTGGCCTACTATGCATGGCCCGATTTGCCTAATAAGACAAGTTTTCCTGAATTAATAAATTTTTTCTAATTTTTTTCTTATGAAATGATAAAGCTACCCATTTCATTATGTATGAGGTCAATTTTTTTTTATTGGAGTTAAAATTAACGTAGATATATGACCAAACCTAACCAACCCAACCTAACCTAACCTAACCTATCTTTATAGGTTAGGTTTGGTTAGGTAGCCGAAAAGTAAGGTTAGGTTAGGTTAGGTAGGTTAGGTAGTCGAAAAACAATTAATTCATGAAAACTTGGCTTATTAGGCAAATCGGGCCTTGCATAGTAGGCTGAGAAGTGCGTTCTGGCTACTAGGTACGACATATATATATGTCGTACTAGGTACGACATATATATATATGTCGTACCTAGTAGCCAGAACGCACTTCTCAGCCTACTATGCAAGGCCCGATTTGCCTAATAAGCCAAGTTTTCATGAATTAATTGTTTTTCGACTACCTAACCTACCTAACCTAACCTAACCTTACTTTTTCGGCTACCTAACCAAACCTAACCTATAAAGATAGGTTAGGTTAGGTTAGGTTGGGTTGGTTAGGTTTGGTCATATATCTACGTTAATTTTAACTACAATAAAAAAATTGACCTCATACATAATGAAATGGGTAGCTTTATCATTTCATAAGAAAAAAATTAGAGAAAATATATTAATTCAGGAAAACTTGGCTTATTAGGCAAATCGGGCCTTGCATAGTAGGCTGAGAAGTGCGTTCTGGCTACTAGGTACGACATATGTCTATATATATATATATATATATATATATATATATATATATATATATATATATATATATATATATATATATATTTCATTGAATATGACCGCATATTCTGTATTTATTATTTTCTGGTTTAGGGCTTCTATCCCTCTAACTATTTTCTTAGCATCAGGGCTTAATTGGAATAGGATTTCTCCAAACTCATTTTCGTACTTTTAAGGTGAAGAAAAGAAGTGATTTACTATAGAGTGTGTTACACTTATTTGTATAATTTGCACGACGTTTCGAACCTCCATGGTTCATTCTCAAGTGAACAGATCTTACAATACTAGTTGATTTTATACCCGCATTAGGTCAGGTGATAATACAATGAAGGTGAAAAACATGGGGGATACATAAGGGATAAACATAGGGGCTGCAGAAGGCTTATTGGCCCATACGAGGCATCTCCTATCTAAACACAAAGATTAATCCAGTGTAATTGGCCTGTTATGTTGGACATTGTCTTCTGTGTTGGCA
The DNA here is from genome assembly GCF_020424385.1 of Procambarus clarkii. Classification (NCBI taxonomy): domain Eukaryota; kingdom Metazoa; phylum Arthropoda; class Malacostraca; order Decapoda; family Cambaridae; genus Procambarus; species Procambarus clarkii. The sequence goes on along the minus strand of NC_059634.1, from coordinate 2,129,957 downwards.
TCGATATGTTCTTGTCTTGTCCTTACTCTCATGGTGGGTAGAGTAATAGTTCCGTGATTTGGGTGTTCATGGTAGGTCGCTCTATTCTTATGTGAATTGCCTCAAGAATTTGTAATCTTCTTGAATCTTGGGTTTTGTCTATTATGCAAGTATTCTTGTTCAACATTTCTCTTGTTAGAGTAATGTCATGGGCTTGTCTCATGTGATTCCTAGGGGCACCAGATTGAAGATGGCATGTCAAACGCCTCGTCAGCTTGGTCGACGTCATACCTATGTACTTACATTGAAGGTTACATCCTTCGTGGGGGCAAGTGTACATGTATACAACGCTTGACTGCTGTAGAGGGTTCTCCGTCGGCTTCGGGCTGTTTTTGATAAGGAGTTCGGAAGTCTTCTTGGTTTTGTAGAATATTATCAGGTTTATGTTTTGGTTAGGAGTAGTGCTTTTTACTCCTTTACGGATTATTTCTTTCATTATTCTTTCCTCTTTTATATGTTCACTGTGCATGGTTGATTTGTAATATAATTTTATTGGGGTGTTGTGGTTTCTGTTCTAGGTTCTGAATTATACCAACGGTCCAAGTGTCTTCTTATAGCAGCGTTTATTTCCGCGTTGCTATATCCGTTGTTCACCAATACCTGAGTTACTCTTTCAAACTCTCTACTCACGTTGCTCCATTCAGAGCAGTGGGTAAGCGCTCGACGAATACAAGCATTGAGAACACTGGCTTTGTATCTTTGGGGGCACTCACTTCTACCGTTCAGGCATAATCCTATGTTGGTGGGCTTGGTATATACGTTGGTGCTTAAAGAGGTTCCTTTTTTTGTTATTAGTACATCCAAGAATGGGATGTACAGAGACGAGAGCACCCCCAAATTAGACATACCTAAAATTAGACATACCAATCGGGGGTTAGAGTCGTGTCTTTGAAGGTTCTCATTGGCTGTAGGTAAGAGCCAGTCACTAGAAGATGAAGGGACGACGACGTTTCGGTCCGTCCTGGACCATTCTCAAGTCGATTGAGAATGGTCCAGGACGGACCGAAACGTCGTCGTCCCTTCACCTTCTAGTGTGTGGTCTGGTCAGCTTACTTTAGCCCCGTTATTGTGACTTCGGGTCTTCACCTCGCATAGTTATGTTCACATGTGGAAAGCATCTGCAAGCCGTTCTCGCACTTTCTTACAGTCAATATTGAATTATTAAATACGTGCATATGTGACATACTAAACATACTAGTTTACCTTGAAAAGCTTCATAGAAAACACCGACCTTACCTAACCTTCTTAGTATGTTAAGATAAGCATATTATTGCTTCCTAATTACAATTATTACTTAACCTATACCTATAATAGGTTAAGTAATAACTGTAATTACGAAGCAATAAGATAACCTATACCTATAATAGGTTAAGTAATAATTGTAATTACGAAGCAATAAGATGCTTATCTTAACATACTAAGAAGGTTAGGTAAGGTCGGTGTTTTATATGAAGCTTTTCAAGGTTAACTAGTATGTTTAGTATGTCACATATGCACGTATTTAATAAGTCAATATTGACTGTAAGAAAGTGCGAGAACGGGTTGGCATCTGAGGTGCCAGTGTTGACATACTTGGCACTGTTGTGGTTGAGGAGAGGCGAGTGTGTTAACTGATGTCCCCTTTAACCTGTCTCATCTGAGCACCCAGGTTATTGTGTGGTGTTATTTCAGGAAAACTGTTAACAAGAGTCTATACCTTAATAAGATTAACAGTGTCAGACCATTTAGGAAAATTGAAATAGGAATTTCCTTAAGTACTTTCGTATATTAATACATCTTCAGAAGGCCTTCTGAAGAAGTATTAATATACGAAAGTACTTAAGGAAATTCCTGTTTCAATTTTCCTCCGTGGTCTGACACTGTCACATTTTTAATCACTTGTTTATTTTGGGTGATTTACACACTTAATAAGACTCTATACCTTAACAAGCGTCTACACTTGAACAATATTTGACCGACGGGACAACTACCTTTCTCATTTGACTAAACTATGAACAGCATCTTCACCTTCGCTAACAAGGCATTAGTGATTCACAACACTAACAAGACACTAATGAATCACCAACACTAACAAGTCCCTAACGATTCACTTACACTAACAAGACACTAATGACTCACCTACACTAACAATCACTAATGACTCACCTACACTAACAAGACACTAATGACTCACCTACACTAACAAGACACTAATGACTCACCTACACTAACAAGACACTAATGACTCACCTACACTAACAAGACACTAATGACTCACCTACACTAACAAGACACTAATGACTCACCTACACTAACAAGACACTAATGACTCACCTACACTAACAATCACTAATGATTCACCAACACTAACAAGACACTAATGACTCACCTACACTAACAATCACTAATGACTCACCTACACTAACAAGACACTAATGACTCACCTACACTAACAAGACACTAATGAATCACCAACACTAACAAGACACTAATGACTCACCTACACTAACAAGACACTAATGAATAGTTAATGAAATCCCAGCAGAGTCCTGGTGTTGAGACATATAGAGACCTCATCTAAGGACCGTCATGATGAAACAGACTCAATGTAAACAGCCAAAATATGAACTATCAAGTCATTAAATACTTCCCATAACGCCTGAGATATCTGAAAAAAAGTCCCCAAACTAAATATAATGTCATTGTGGCAGCCATTAGCACTGAGGCGTTTGTTTGTTTGTGTGTGTGTGTGTGTGTGTGTGTGTGTGTGTGTGTGTGTGTGTGTGTGTGTGTGTGTGTGTGTGTGTGTGTGTGCTCGGGTCTAAAAATGCATATAAAATGATAAATAGTTGAGTTATATTAATAATGGGCAATAATGTTGGATCACAAAGGATATTAATCATGGTTAGTGATTATTCTTTTTTATCTAAAGTTGACATATTAGCCACTTTCAAATTAGTTGACTAATTAAATGGTTTTTTTTCTGTTTTTTTCTGGCGTTCAGGAATACAATACACTGAAACATTCAGTTGCATTGACCATCTGTACGTCAATAGTTATGCAATGAAGGAAAAAGTTTGATCTGAAAATGGAGAGGCGACGACGTTTCGGTCTTTCCTGGACCATTACGAAGACCACATGACTCGACAATGGTCCAGAATAGACCGAAACGTCGTCACTTCCCCCAAATTGTTTAGGTGTGTGGGTTGTGTGTGTGTGTACTCACCTATTTGTGCTTGCGGGGGTTGAGCTTTGGCTCTTTGGGTGTGTGTGTGTGTGTGTGTGTGTGTGTGTGTGTGTGTGTGTGTGTGTGTGTGTGTGTGTGTGTGTGTGTGTGTGTGTGTGTGTGTAAAGCATCTACACACAGAAATCACAATAACGTCATCCATCAAATGAACAAATCCACAAGGGCCGTGGACGAGGATTCGAACCTGCGTCCGAGATCATCCCAGACGCTGCCTTAATCGACTGAGCTACGACACGATAAAAAGAGTTGGAACCGAAGTTACTACTGAACTAGGATCCTGCACCCTCTCAGAGACACAAACCAGGGTTTTACCCAACTCCCCCCCCCCATGCACTCTTGCTATGTCAATAGGCCGTTCTCCCTATTGTGTCTCGGAGAGGCTACAGGATCCAGTAAGTTCAGTAGAACTTCGATTTGTATAAACACCACATCAGTTAGCTGATTAACCTGATCAAATCTACCTCCACGACCCGCACACACACACACAGAAACTGCAATATAACAGATACAAGAGTTGTTACATTACATACAAGAGTTGTTACATTCTTGTACAGCCACAAGTACGCGTAGCGTTTCGGGCAAGTCCTTAATCCTATGGTCCCTGGAATACGATCCCCTGCCGCGAAGAATCGTTTTTTCATCCAAGTACACATTTTACTGTTGCGTTAAACAGAGGCTACAGTTAAGGAATTGCGCCCAGTAAATCCTCCTCCCCGGCCAGGATACGAACCCATGACATAGCGCTCGCGGAACGCCAGGCGAGTGTCTTACCACTACACCACGGAAACTGCAATATAAGATTAATTTCAGAACACTGACGTAATACATATTTTCCCTGCCGTTATACATGAGCGGTAATGATACACGAACGCTGTGTCCGGACACGTGGAAGAGAAGCAGTATACGGCAAATGCAATTTTGAATTCCATTCTCATTTTCACTGCAGGTTTTTTCTCACGCAGAACTGCTGATCGTTTGGGAGGTGAATGGTGTTTACAGCAATGCTTCCCAGATCTGACCTTCAGGATAACATATATGGGGCTTCCTCCAGGATAACATATGGGGCTTCTTCCAGGATAGCATATATGGGGCTTCCTCCAGGATAGCATAAATGGGGCTTCTTCCAGGATAACATATGGGGCTTCTTCCAGGATAATATATAGGGCTTCCCCCAGGATAGCATATATGGGGCTTTTTCCAGGATAACATATATGTGGCTTCCTCCAGGATAACATATATAGGGCTTCCTCCAAGATAACATATATGGGGCTTCTTCCAGCTTAGCATATATGGGGCTTTTTCCAGGATAGCATATATAGGGCTTCCACCAGGATAACATGTACTGAAATAACCCCTCCTGCTATCTCAACTTAGAAGCAGATATCAGATCTGTTTTGGAATGTCTTACTCATTCTTGTATATTCATTCCAATATCCATAAAATTCACAAAATTATCGTAGCTTCAATACAAACATTACTGAAGTTCACCATTCGTATTTCAAGTAAATATGTCATTTAAATTCAAATGTTGAAAGTGAGCTGAAATTTACATTTATATAAACTAAAATCGTTGATTTTGATCTATAAATACTAGCTAATCTTACGGTTAATTTGTTTGTTTGTTTGTTTGAGAGTCGTAGGGATTAGGGAGAGTCCTTACTCTCTTTATTGATGCCATATATCATACTAAATGCGGTACCCGGCGGTGCCCGGGGTCGGCTGGTTCCCATTCTTCTGATACACATCCTTGAGGGTCTATCCATACCCACACACCCTCCCCATCTCCCCCTCCCCTCAAAAGCAACCCATCCACCCTTTCCCCCCCCCCCCCACATTCTCTCCCCATTTCACTGTCACTGTAACACTGTAACCATGGTCACTACACACTACATCACTGTAGTCTAAAGATTGTGCGCAGAACGCAACAATGTCATCTGAAGTCACCGTGAATGTCAATAAAAGAATTCACAAATATATAATATATGCTTTAAACTCTGCGGACTTTTGGTTCCACGTTTCATTTACAACACCTTGGTGAAGTGGGTGGTTATCTTGAGGTTATCTTGAGGTTATCTTGAGGTGATTTCGGGGCTTTTTAGTGTCCCCGCGGCCCGGTCCTCGACCAGGCCTCCACCCCCAGGAAGCAGCCCGTGACAGCTGACTATCAAACAGGTACCTATTTTACTGCTAGGTAACAGGGGCATAGGGTGAAAGAAACTCTGCCCAATGTTTCTCGCCGGCGCCTGGGATCGAACCCAGGACCACAGAATCACAAGTCCAGCGTGCTCTCCGCTCGGCCGACCGGCTCCCTTAAACAGCTAATCTAAATCTAAACAAATCTAAGCAATCTAAATCTTAAACAAATCTAAACAATCTAAATTAGATTTAGATTTTAGATTTTTTTATTCATGTAAAGGTACATACATTGAGTTACATAATGTTGGAATTAATATAATAGAGATAGTACATACAATACCTAAAGCCACTTATACGCATAACTTTTCAGGCAAGCTATGATTTGCCCGCTATGCTATTTAATTTCAAGGGTAGCATAGGAGCCTACTCCGACCCTTGACACTCTTTATACAACCACTAATTACCGTGCAAAGTTTCAAGAGACTAGCCTGTTGCGTCTGGCATCCAGTCTCCGATAGTCAGATAATCTCTTTTATCAATTTATGAGGTACCCAGTGGTGCATGGGTCTCCCCGTCTCTCTCTGTCTCTCTCCATCTCTCCTGTCCATTTTTCAATTCTCCCTACCTTCCCCCTTGCTCTGTCCGCCTCTCTCCCTACCAGTGAGCAAAACATGCTCGGGTAACGATGATTCAACCTCGATAACAGCTGAAAAATGTGTTTCAATACTCTACGGACATTAAACCTCACATTTCAGACTTCATAGGAGTCATTAGTTGTCGCAATAGGAGCCAATCTCACATAAGGAAGGGGCATGGGGGTTAGACCCCAATCACCCTATGACACTGTCCATACAATCACGAATCACCATCTGCCAATGACATTGATGATACGAGATACAGTTAAGCCAATACAACCACTTTAATCTATAAGAGCCCCCCCTTCTGATAACTGTGTATTACCAGAGAGACACACGTGGACTGAGTAGAGTCAGCGGCATCAGCAAGGGCGGTGGGGGATAATATGGCTTCAGTAATCACAAGGAAAAACCCTTCAGAATAATGCTGTTGGTGTAAGCGACTATTTATAAGTCGTTGGTTTCTCCTTGTTTGTCGGTCCTCCTCTCCACCCTCTCTCTCTGCCTATTTTTCTCTCTCTCCCCCGACTTCCTTCTCTTTCCCCTACTTCCTCTCTACCTTTCTCTGCCTCTTTCGCAACTTGCATCTTTTCTCCAAATATATTTCTTAGATTTTTACCTTTTCCTCTGTTCTCCTTCTCTCCCTCACTGTCTCCTCTCTCTCTTTCTCTCTCTCTCTCTGTCTCTCTCTCTCTCTCTCTCTCTCTCTCTCTCTCTCTCTCTCTCTCTCTCTCTCTCTCTCTCTCTCTCTCTCTCTCTCTCTCTCTCTCTCTCTCACTCTCTCTCTCTCTGTTTCTCTCTCTCTCTCTCTGTCTCTCTTTCTCTCTCTCTCTCTCTGTCTCTCTTTCTCTCTCTCTCTCTCTCTGTCTCTCTCTCTCTCTGTCTCTCTTTCTCTGTCTCTCTCTCTGTCTCTCTCTCTCTCTCTCTCTCTGTCTCTCTCTCTCTCTCTCTGTCTCTCTCTGTCTCTCTCTCTCTCTCTCTCTCTCTCTCTCTCCTCTCTCTCTCTCTCTCTCTCTCTCTCTCTCTCTCTCTCTCTCTCTCTCTCTCTCTCTCTCTCTCTCTTCCTCAAGACTGTCATATAAAGTAATATTTATTGAGTACAACGAGAGAAAGTAAATTGATTTGCTTGAAACATTTACAAGGAAAAATTTCTTGCAAGGGAATAACTGCAAAGGAAATCACCTGAAGATCATACATGGAAACTTGAAACTTATATGAAGCAGATAACATAATACATATATAACAAACCCCAAATGCATGAGCAAGACATAATTCCAGTTGGTTAGCGGGGGTGAGGCGGGACCCGGGAGCTGAAACCTCTTCATGAACAGGCAGGCGAGAACACCTCCACCAACTGCCCATCTCATCCCGTCTCAGAAAACTCTCATATATGCAAGTAAAACTTATCTGATTAAAACTTTTCTCACATGACGCAAGTAAAATTTTGATGCTGGCGTCTTGGGTAAGATTTTCCCTTTTAATAAAAGTGTCACGAACCACAAACAGCAAAACACTGCCAATGTAGTCCCCTGCCGCTGAGAGGCAGACTGTGCAACATGGCTACGACAACAACAAGGGAACAGGTATGATTCCCTGGAGGGGGGTAGAAATAGCCTAAGCTACTCTATCCCTTTGAGATGTATTTTTTTCTTGTCTCAATAAACATACTTGAACTTGAACTTGAATGATTCCCTGGCTAGTTCTTTGGCTTCCAGTGGCAGACCTTAGCTAGTTCTTTGGCTTGCAGTGGCAGACCCTAGCTAGTTCTTTGGCTTGCAGTGGCAGACACTAGCTAGTTCTTTGGCTTCCAGTGGCAGACCTTAGCTAGTTCTTTGGCTTGCAGTGGCAGACCCTAGCTAGTTCTTTGGCTTGCAGTGGCAGACACTAGCTAGTTCTTTGGCTTGCAGTGGCAGACACTAGCTAGTTCTTTGGCTTGCAGTGGCAGACACTAGCTAGTTCTTTGGCTTGCAGTGGCAGACCCTAGCTAGTTCTTTGGCTTCCAGTGGCAGACACTAGCTAGTTCTTTGGCTTACAGTGGCAGACCCTAGCTAGTTCTTTGGCTTGCAGTGGCAGACTCTAGCTAGTTCTTTGGCTTGCAGTGGCAGACCCTAGCTAGTTCTTTGGCTTCCAGTGGCAGACACTAGCTAGTGGTGGGAGAGTACTAGTCAGGAGAGCCATAGGAGGCTCTCCTCAATATCTTGTTCATAACATTTCTCTATTACTTTGAAGATTAAATATATATATATATATATATATATATATATATATATATATATATATATATATATATATATATATATATAATGTCGTACCTAATAGCCAGAACGCACTTCTCAGCCTACTATTCAAGGCCCGATTTGCCTAATAAGCCAAGTTTTCATGAATTAATGTTTTTTCGTCTACCTAACCTACCTAACCTAACCTAACCTAGCTTTTTTTGGCTACCTAACCTAACCTTACCTACAAATATAGGTTAGGTTAGGTTAGGTAGGGTTGGTTAGGTTCGGTCATATATCTACGTTAATTTAACTCCTATAAAAAAAATTGACCTCATACATAGAGAAAAGGGTTGCTTTATCATTTCATAAGAAAAAAACTATAGTAAATATATTAATTCAGGAAAACTTGGCTTATTAGGCAATCGGGCCTTGAATAGTAGGCTGAGAAGTGAGTTCTGGCTACTAGGTACGACATATATATATATATATATATATATATATATATATATATATATATATATATATATATATATATATATATATATATATATATATATATATATATATATACATACATATATACGTGCCTTCCTGCCACAATCAACATTCTTTCCTACCACCACCACCACACCTTCCCCACCACACCTTCCCCACCACCACAACCACCACACCTTCCCCACCACAACCACCACACCTTCCCCACCACCACAACCACCACACCTTCCCCCCCACCACAACCACCACACCCTCCCCACCACCACAACCACCACACCTTCACCACCACCACAACCACCACACCTTCCCCACCACAACCACCACACCTTCCCCACCACAACCACCACACCTTCCCCACCACAACCACCACACCTTCCCCACCACAACCACCACACCCTTCAACCATTCCCATTCGCCAAAGAAGGAATGCCAATGTCGTACGAACATTAATATTCTCCAGAAATTTTTCACATTTGGACGACGTCGCTGGAGACACAACCACGCCTCACCTCCTCACAAGTCCTGAGCCTTGCCTCACCTCCTCACAAGTCCTGAGCCTTGCCTCACCTCCTCACAAGTCCTGAGCCTTGCCTCACCTCCTCACAAGTCCTGAGCCTTGCCTCACCTCCTCACAAGTCCTGAGCCTTGCCTCACCTCCTCACAAGTCCTGAGCCTTGCCTCACCTCCTCACAAGTCCTGAGCCTTGCCTCACCTCCTCACAAGTCCTGAGCCTTGCCTCACCTCCTCACAAGTCCTGAGCCTTGCCTCACCTCCTCACAAGTCCTGAGCCTTGCCTCACCTCCTCACAAGTCCTGAGCCTTGCCTCACCTCCTCACAAGTCCTGAGCCTCGCCTCGCCTCCTCACAAGTCCTGAGCCTTGCCTCACCTCCTCACAAGTCCTGAGCCTCGCCTCACCTCCTCACAAGTCCTGAGCCTTGCCTCACCTCCTCACAAGTCCTGAGCATTGCCTCACCTCCTCACAAGTCCTGAGCCTTGCCTCACCTCCTCACAAGTCCTGAGCCTTGCCTCACCTCCTCACAAGTCCTGAGCCTTGCCTCACCTCCTCACAAGTCCTGAGCCTTGCCTCACCTCCTCACAAGTCCTGAGCCTTGCCTCACCTCCTCACAAGTCCTGAGCATTGCCTCACCTCCTCACAAGTCCTGAGCATTGCCTCACCTCCTCACAAGTCCTGAGCCTTGCCTTGCCTCCTCACAAGTCGTGAGCCTTGCCAGCCAACGTCGACACCGCCACACCAAAGAATAGAAATGAAAGCTAACTTTTTAAATCATCCAGGGAGGTGAAGGACATACAAATGCAGATCTTGAAGAAGAGGGGATAAAAAAGAGAGCAGTAAAAATGTATTATTGTCCTGTAAATGCCACGATAAAGATACGGGACTGCAGTCCGGAAAGGCAAAACTTGAAATTGGGATGTGAATGTAAAAATTGGGTTGGAGGACATTGATGAGTCTTGGAGTCCTCGGGCTTCGTAGCTTCATGGGTTCAGCCTTTCAAAGTTCAAGGCTTCAGTCTTGGGCGGAAGGGAGGGAATTATCATGGGAAAGCGTCAAGCCATGACGACTATATAGCACTTGGAAGGGGGTCAGGATAAGGATTTTTGGATGGGACGGGGGGGAAGGAATGGTGCCCAATCACCTGGACGGTCAGGGATTGAACGTTGACCTGCATGAAGCGAGACCGTCGCTCTACCGTCCAGCCCAAGTGACTGGGCTCAGTCTGGAGGGAAGAGAGGGAATTATCATGGAAAAGCGCCAAGCCTTTACGACTATATATCACTAGGAAGGGATCAGGATAAGGATTTGGGATGGGGCAGGGGTAAGGAATGGTGCCCAACCACTTGTGGACGGTCGGGGATTGAACGCCGACCTGCATGACGCTCACCCGTCGCTCTACCGTACTCTGGAATCGTCAGCTAGTTTTCAGTCATCTTGATATCAGAGACTCAGAGTACCTAGTACTCTACACGTCCTCTCACGTCCTCAGTGTGGCTCCTGCGGTTCCCGGGACACTTACGAGGTTACCGATGCAGGTCCTGCTGTGTACCACAGAGCCAAATATTCGCCCCAGTACGCGTGTAACGACGCAGGTATTTCAATATGCCTCGTGAAGCCACTGACAGGGAACCACTAATTAATATCACCCTAAATTTTACACAAGCAATCGCCACCGCCCACAGGAGCTTCGTACCCAGGCGGGACTCTCTCTATGTCTGGCTAAAAGGAATTTCAATTTGCATCTAATTATCTATAAATACATTCTAATTATAAATGCTACACCACGTATAAAATAATTCTTGAATAATCTATAGTAACCACGAAAATGGACTTTTTGAAGTTCGTATTATTTTACATTTTTTTTCTGGCTGTCTTATGAGAGTGGGCTACGTCCAACGATCACAATCAAGGGACCCAAGTTCAGACTACGGGCAAGATAGAGCTGGCTTGGCAACTTTTCTTTCACCTCATGCCTCTGCTTGTTATAGGCATCAGTTGTTAGTTCCATTCAGCTAGAGGCTGGCCTGGGGGGGGGGGGAGCCATGGGACATAGAAGTAAAGGCTTCCTGTCCCTGATGACGAAGAATTATATATGAATTATATTTATTTAATTGTTTATACAGAAGGAAAGTGCCATTGTGGTGATACGAGAATGATGAATATATTATACATAGCGTCGTATACACCACCATACAGCCAGCTGTTTATCTCATACATTAAGTGTCTAGCAGTCACAACTCGATTGAAATATAGAGTCAGTATCCCTAGAGTCAGTATCTCTAGAGTCAGTATCCCTGGAGTCAGTATACCTAGAGTCAGTATCCCTGGAGTCAGTATCCCTAGAGTCAGTATCCCTAGAGTCAGTATCCCTGGAGTCAGTATCCCTAGAGTCAGTATCTCACGAGTCAGTATCCCTAGAGTCAGTATCCCTAGAGTCAGTTTCCCACGAGTCAGTATCCCTAGAGTCAGTATCCCTGGAGTCAGTATCCCTAGAGTCAGTATCTCACGAGTCAGTATCCCTAGAGTCAGTATTCCTAGAGTCAGTATCTCACGAGTCAGTATCCCTAGAGTCAGTATCCCTAGAGTCAGTATCTCTAGAGTCAGTATCCCTAGAGTCAGTATCCCTGGAGTCAGTATCCCTAGAGTCAGTATTCCTAGAGTCAGTATCTCACGAGTCAGTATCCCTAGAGTCAGTATCCCTGGAGTCAGTATCCCTAGAGTCAGTATTCCTAGAGTCAGTATCCCTGGAGTCAGTATCCCACGAGTCAGTATCCCTAGAGTCAGTATCCCACGAGTCAGTATCCCACGAGTCAGTATCCCACGAGTCAGTATCCCTAGAGTCAGTATCCCTAGAGTCAGTATCCCTAGAGTCAGTGGGATGACTGAACCACGAATTGAATCGCGACAACTGCATCAGACACAATACGACTCGCGACAACTGCGTCAGACACAATGCGACGCGGGACAACTGCGTCAGACACAATGCGACTCGTGACAACTGCGTCAGACGAGGTTCGACCAGTCGTCGTCCAACATCTACCAGCATGAGAGCGTGTTATTCACAACTAAAAATACACGTGAGAGAGAGGGAGGGAGCGCCTCATTGGGCCCCGGACACCTTTTTCCCCAGAGGTCGACTCCCGTATAAACAAACCAACTACCCGATTGGGAAAGATGTAATTGCTTAGCATGTTTACAAAGGTGTTTACCCTCAGTCTTTATTATTTTTCCGAAGAGTTGTTACATATATTTAAGACTTTCTCGTGGGAAGTATATGTGTGTGAGTGAGAAGTTGTCAGTATCTAATTCCTTTCAATCGTGTTTTTATTAATAATTTAATTCACAATGAATATTGTAATGTGAATTTCACTCTTTCTCAAACGTAGGTACTTTTGTGTACGAATATGTCATTATGTTATATAATGTTTTCTAGTGTATTTCAGCGTATTTCAGATCTTGACTCTTGTGTATTACCTACACAGGATACTCCTGAGTATTATTTCTGTTCATACTTCTGTTGATAAAGTGTATAGAAATATTTTGAAATTACTAGAATTTTTTTTTATTCAGTAACCCTTCTTTTTCCTTCTAAGACATAAGTCTCTATCTCAATGTCTATGTCTCTGTATTTTTCATTGTCTATATTGGTCGACCACTTTATTTTTTCTATTATATTTAATGTTTATTTATCCACAAATACATATTTATCATATATATATGGAACATATATATGTATTATATAAGATAATCAGAAATAAAGTCATATATTAATGTGTAGATGAAAACAGCTTTTTCCTCTGTGTCAACTAAGCTCAGCTGAGACGCATCATTCCCCCGTCTCAGCTGAGCTGTGGAAGGAGCCCTCACTCCATCAGAGTAACACATGTTGTGTGGTGAGGGACTCTCAACTGAGCTGTGGAAGGAGCCCTCACTCCATCAGAGTAACACATGTGTGGTGAGGGGCTCTCAACTGAGCTGTGGAAGGAGCCCTCACTCCATCAGAGTAACACATGTTGTGTGGTGAGGGACTCTCAACTGAGCTGTGGAAGGAGCCCTCACTCCATCAGAGTAACACATGTTGTGTGGTGAGGAGCTCTCAACTGAGCTGTGGAAGGAGCCCTCACTCCATCAGAGTAACACATGTTGTGTAGTGAGGGGCTCTCAACTGAGCTGTGGAAGGAGCCCTCACTCCATCAGAGTAACACATGTTGTGTGGTGAGGAGCTCTCAACTGAGCTGTGGAAGGAGCCCTCACTCCATCAAAGTAACACATGTTGTGTAGTGAGGGGCTCTCAACTGAGCTGTGGAAGGAGCCCTCACTCCATCCCATCAGAGTAACACATGTTGTGTGGTGAGGGGCTCTCAACTGAGCTGTGGAAGGAGCCCTCACTCCATCAGAGTAACACATGTTGTGTGGTGAGGGGCTCTCAACTGAGCTGTGGAAGGAGGCCCTCACTCCATCAGAGTAACACATGTTGTGTGGTGAGGGGCTCTCAACTGAGCTGTGGAAGGAGGCCCTCACTCCATCAGAGTAACACATGTTGTGTGGTGAGGGGCTCTCAACTGAGCTGTGGAAGGAGCCCTCACTCCATCAGAGTAACACATGTTGTGTGGTGAGGGGCTCTCAACTGAGCGTCACCCTGGCCTAACGATTCCTCTGATTGCTTATATTTCAACATCCGGGACAGACCCCTACACGGAGAATAAAATGTGTCCCTCTCTCTCTCTCTCTCTCCTTCAAAACAAACATGGAACCTTTTGCTCGATTCTGTTTTGTATTTCATTGATCGTGGACCTGCCTCTGAGTCTATGATGTAAATAGATAGACTGAGAACTTCTGGGATGTATTTTCATGCAGCTGTAGAGGTTCTGCCCGCTAAACACACACCGAAACTACGACGTTGGTACAACGTTGGAACAAGTTTTAACACCTCCTAACCAGTTATAACAACCAATATAGCAAGTTGTAACAACGTTCTAATACGTCATAAACACGTTAAGCCAAGATGTAACAACTTTATTACAAGTTATAACAAGCGGAAAATAGAGACAGTTTCGGTTTGTGTTTCCAGGGCAAAGGAGTATGCAAGGTTTATACTGGGTGCCATTAAGAGTTATTACGAGCCCATCAACAACATAGTCAATTTGTGGTAGTTCATGATCCGAACTGAGAGATACGCCTAACTTATTTTTCCTAATTATTTTTAAACAGATAATTAATCAAATGTGAATATTTAAAGATAGGTCTGGTCTCCTGCAAGAATATTTTGTGTTTTTTTAATTAATAACATTGTGAGAAACAACTCCTATTTACCCGAGTATAAATAATTGTTTAGTTTTATACAGACGAATAAAAATTTCCTGGATAAAAGGATAATGTGACTTCAATGTGACATTGAAGATGGATAACTCAACATTTTTCACATACAACTTAAGTTTTCGTAAATTTTAATGACAGAAAAACTTAAAATATCGACAAAATTGGCAGTAGCCTTCTGCTATCAATAAAATATTTTGCTCTTAAACCTCAAATATAATCTAATGATTAGATACGAATATTACGTACAGATTATGTTATAAAAAGTACATATTTTGATATTTTTTTTCTCAGGAGAAGTAATATTTTTTGAGGGTTTCTGGTGCCGTAGCACTGGAAAATATAAATGTCAAAGAAACATTTGTGTTTAAACACACAAAAAATGGCTTTGTTTTTATTTCATTTTGAAATGAAAAAGGAACCTTTGAAGCCGTGTAAGAATCGTCTCTTTGATGAGAGGAATTTTATTTTCGGTTTTCCGAGATCAGTAAATAATGGTGTGAAAAGTTTGCAAAGTGGAACACCATCCAGGTGTCTGCTGGAACACCATCCTGGTGTCTGGAACACCATCCTGGTGTCTGCTGGAACACCATCCAGGTGTCTGCTGGAACACCATCCTGGTGTCTGCTGGAACACCATCCTGGTGTCTGCTGGAACACCACCCAGGTGTCTGCTGGAACACCATCCAGGTGTCTGCTGGAACACCATCCAGGTGTCTGCTGGAACACCATCCAGGTGTCTGCTGGAACACCATCCAGGTGTCTGCTGGAACACCATCCTGGTGTCTGCTGGAACACCATCCTGGTGTCTGCTGGAACACCATCCAGGTGTCTGCTGGAACACCATCCAGGTGTCTGCTGGAACACCATCCAGGTGTCTGCTGGAACACCATCCAGGTGTCTGCTGGAACACCATCCAGGTGTCTGCTGGAACACCATCCAGGTGTCTGCTGGAACACCATCCTGGTGTCTGCTGGAACACCATCCAGGTGTCTGCTGGAACACCATCCTGGTGTCTGCTGGAACACCATCCAGGTGTCTGCTGGAACACCATCCAGGTGTCTGCTGGAACACCATCCAGGTGTCTGCTGGAACACCATCCAGGTGTCTGCTGGAACACCATCCAGGTGTCTGCTGGAACACCATCCAGGTGTCTGCTGGAACACCATCCAGGTGTCTGCTGGAACACCATCCAGGTGTCTGCTGGAACACCATCCAGGTGTCTGCTGGAACACCATCCAGGTGTCTGCTGGAACACCATCCAGGTGTCTGCTGGAACACCATCCAGGTGTCTGCTGGAACACCATCCAGGTGTCTGCTGGAACACCATCCAGGTGTCTGCTGGAACACCATCCAGGTGTCTGCTGGAACACCCTCCAGATGTCTGCTGGAACACCCTCCAAATGTCTGCTGGAACACCCTCCAAATGTCTGCTGGAACACCATCCAGGTGTCTGCTGGAACACGAATGGAATACGATTGTGTTAGGGTATTGTAGTATTGTATACAATAGAATATTCTATATTCTATATTTTAGGTATTCAATTTCATATTCTAGGATATTAGGCCAGTTAGTTAAGTACTTCTCGTTCCTGAGATGGATAGCAATTAATCCTGGGATGATTACATATTGTATGTATCTTTTTGTATCGTAAATGTAACTAACTGAAGTTTATATACATATTGTATGTATTTATTTTTTTTATCGGTCTGGATAGTATTTTGTTGTTGTTTCTCACACAATTAAACTGTGTTAAGTGTTGTTGATATATACTTAATAAAGGGATACCTTGAGGTTACCTTGAGGTGCTTCAGGGGCTTAGCGTCCCCGCGGCCCGGTCGTCGACCAGGCCTCCTGGTTGCCGGACTGATCAACCAGGCTGTTGGACGCGGCTGCTCGCAGCCTGACGTATGAGTCACAGCCTGGTTGATCAGGTGTCTGCTGTAGATAATCTCATCCCGCGGGATGAGAGATATAATTACCCATAATGGAAAATGGAACAGTTATTGTCTTGCAATCTCTGTGACAAGTTCCTCTCTCTCTCTCTCTCTCTCTCTCTCTCTCTCTCTCTCTCTCTCTCTCTCTCTCTCTCTCTCTCTCTCTCTCTCTCTCTCTCTCTCTCTCTCTCTCTCTTCACGTTTGCAGAATAACTAGAGACAAAGTACATTATGCAGCGTGTGAGGTGTGAGATGAGGTTTGTGAGGTGGTGGCTGTATTTCATGAGTTTAGAGTGGTTCGCTGTAACTGAGTAGTGAGGTGGTTTGAGAAGTGACTCTTGAATGAGTCATGAGGATGGACTCACAAGGGCCTCATGTTCACTAAGCCATGAGGTGGCCTCATAATTTATTTTGGACTAGGGTAGGCCTTGAAACCATTAACACAATGTGCTCAGATGGAATGAAAATTACTAAACAGCTTTTCTCGATCTATCTTGAGGTTATCTTGAGATGATTTCGTGGCTTTAGTGTCCCCGCGGCCCGGTCCTCGACCAGGCCTCTACCTTCCCCAGGAAGCAGCCCGTGACGGCTGACTAACACCCAGGTACCTATTTTACTGCTAGGTAACAGGAGCATAGGGTGAAAAAAAAACTCTGCCCATTGTTTCTCGCCGGCGCCCGGGATCGAACCCGGAACCACAGGATCACAAGCCCAGCGTGCTGTCCGCTCGGCCGACCGGATCTCAACGAATACAAATATGTTTTGAATACATATATGTTATGATCAACTCATTCTGCAGCAGTTGTGGTGTGTTGTTGTGTCTGGGAGACCACAACTCATATATATAAATCCATGTTTTTTAACGTTATAAAAATACGACTCGGTGGATTCAAACACAATAAATTATACAGTTGAATATAATCATTTTGCAATTATAAACTATCATTCAGAACGAACATTGGATAGAGAAGGCACAAACGTCTTGACGAATATCTTCTGAACCTTTGCATGTCCGCTTTGGGTGGGACTGTGAGCCCCAACGATCTCAGTGTATAGGCAAGACAACATCTTTTCTTAAGGTGACTGGCAATGTACTAACAATGAGATCCAAAGAACATTTAATATCTCCATGTATATATATAAATATATATATATATATATATATATATATATATATATATATATATATATATATATATATATATATATATATATATATATATATATATATATATATATATACGAAGGTATATATCAACAGTCACCAGGTTATCACCAGAGATATCCTGACACGGAAACAATTGACAGATATATCGACAATAGAGTTAAGACATAAGCCAAGCACTACATATCAATAAAAAATGGTTATCTGTCCTAGATAGCAACATGGTTATTTGAACTAGATAGCAACATTGGTCATCTGTACTTGATAGCAACTTTGGTTCTCTAAACTAGATAGCAACATTGGTTATCTTTCCAAGATAGCAACATTGGTTATCTTTCTTTGATAGCAACATTGGTTATCTGACCTAGATAGCAACATTGGTTCTCTGTACTAGATATCAAAATAGTTATCTGTACTAGATAGCAAGAGAGCAATACCTTCCTGCAGGTTTGTTATCTTAGTTCAGTACAAAGTTGCTCTGGTATTCAACTCTTGTAATTATAACAACAATTTATTGTTAAAGATTAAAATAACATAACATATTCGAGGATCAAATTTGTCTCAATATTAATTGTGTCTCATAATTTGTTAATTACTAATTAGAGATATTTCCTAATAATTCTCCTTCTATCTGCTCGATTAGGAATCCAGGCTCCAGGAATCCTGCTCGAATCCAGGCTCGATTAGGATTGTTGTTGAATAGGATGGATTAATTCACTATTTTTCAAGTCATCTATTATCAATTTTAATCTCTTGAGAAGTTTGATGTAATCTTTTGTTTAGTAATATTCGTGTCTCGTCTACACGTATGGCCTATACTGCATTGACTTGTATGCAAATCAATACTTGAAATTTAGGCCATATATATATATATATATATATATATGTGGCAGGGTTGCAGATGCAGTCTTCTCAACAAACGACATTTTCAATCATTTCCACAAAGAGATCTTCTTATAGATTTCTAGTACAGATTTTCCAATATATTTATATATTGCTGTCAAAGTACCCAGACGCCGGTAAGATGCACCTCAAATTTTCGAATACATCACAAAAGATGCGGAGGTTCCGAAGGTGTGAAAGGAGAATTGGTTTGTATATCCTGACGATAATATTGATTCTTCGTGTTGTAGGTTAGAAGGGATAGTATATGCTCAATATCCAGATCTCTGCTTCATATGTACGGTTAGAAATATGATTTGGGATCTCTGTAATTATTCATAATCAATGGCTAAATGCTCGTTAGCCATATTACTGAACTCCAGCTGTTTGTGAATGGAAAATATTTTATGTACTACTCACAAGTAATGTCTCTTGAGGTTATCTTGAGATGATTTCGGGGCTTTAGTGTCCCCGTGGCCCGGTCCTCGACCAGGCCTCCACCCCCAGAAAGTAGCCCGTGACAGCTGACTAACATCCAGGTACCTATTTTACTGCTAGGTAACAGGGGCATAGGGTGAAAGAAACTCTGCCCATTGTCCCTCGCCGGCGCCCGGGATCGACCCCGGGACCACATGATCACAAGTTCAGCGTGCTGTCCGCTCGGCCGACCGGCTCCCGTTCGTTCGAATCATTCTCGAAAAGTGCTTCATTCACGTTCTCTGTTCGAACTGCTCCTCTCTAAATGTTTAACTCATGTAAAATAAATTCTAAGAGAACCTAAATCGATGCTCAAGACACTTTGTAGGAGTCGTGTCTTGAGCGACGAGGTCGCCCTTGAGCACCGAGACCTAACACTCACTCAAGGAACTACCTCGTACTTTCACGACCGCTGAACCTGTTTTACTGTGAGTTAACACTGATGTTTACTTCTCGAAACGGTGGAGTATTTTGTCCTCAAGTGCCTCCTTGAGACTTATCCTTCAACCACTGACAGATAAGTGACTCGCGGGGACTTTAACAACCGCTCAAGGAACGGAGAGACGCGAACGAGGTAACTCGTTCGCAATTTTAGTGCCCCTCAAACTGTCAGGGGTTTGAATATGATTCCCCTTGATGTCTCGAACCAGTGTCTTTACCGCCGCCAAACTGTCGGCTCACGGCAGCGGAGACTTGTTTATTCTGCTCCTTAAACACGGTTGATGCACTGCCCAACCGCTTCTGCCACTTCTTTAAAACATTGCTCTCATTTGTGTTAATGACTGTGTAATGCTGTTAATGGTATAAGGGGGGGGGGTCCCCGAGGGCTGTTGCTCCGGTCACCTCCATCTATCCATCTATCTATCCATCTATCCATCACTTAGCTATCTATTTACTCCTCTTGCTATCCACCAATTTATCCATCTATCTATCCATCTATCAATGCATCTATTTATACATCTCTCAGTCGGTATATCCATCCATCTATCTATCTCTCTATCCACCTTTTTATCTACTGTCTTTTGTTTTCAGCAAGTCTTTCGGTGAATGCTTTATATTTTCTTCTCCGAGGCTATGGGTCCCTACAATTGCACTAGAAGAGGTACCTTACAGGGAGCCGGTCGGCCGAGCGGACAGCACGCTGGACTTGTGATCCGGTGGTCCTGGGTTCGATCCCAGGCACCGGCGAGAAACAATGGGCAGAGTTTCTTTCACCCTATGCCCCTGTTACCTAGCAGTAAAATAGGTACCTGGGAGTTAGTCAGCTGTCACGGGCTGCTTCCTGGGGGTGGAGGCCTGGTCGAGGACCGGGCCGCGGGGACACTAAAAAGCCCCGAAATCATCTCAAGATAACCTCAAGATAACCTCAAGATAACCTCAAGATAACCTCAAGATAACCTCAAGATAACCTCAAGATAACCTCAAGATAACCTCAAGATAACCTAACCTTTTTATATATTCAGTATACATATATTTAGCTTTATCTACAGCCAAAAGCCTGATTATTTTCACCATGTTAGCTTTTTTGAAACGACCTATCTTGAGAGGTTATCTTGAGATGATTTCGGGGCTTTAGTGTCCCCGCGGCCCGGTCCTCGACCAGGCCTCCACCCCCAGGAAGCAGCCCGTGACAGCTGACTAACACCCAGGTACCTATTTTACTGCTAGGTAACAGGGGCATTCAGGGTGAAAGAAACTTTGCCCATTTGTTTCTGCCTCGTGCGGGAATCGAACCCGCGCCACAGAATTACGAGTCCTGCGCGCTATCCACCAGGCTACGAGGCCCCCCTAATTGCAAAAAATATTTCAACTTTGTTACAATATACTGTCATATCCAGTTGACGCAACATAACAATTGAAGAAATAATAGCAAATAAAGTATCAAATTCATAAAAAATTTGACACTAACTCAACTTCCTGTAATCAATGTACATTTGACTGTAAAAGGCATAGATTCAATAGATCTGTTATCATTACAATAGAATTTCGGGATATATATATATTTTTTAATCAATTTTGTTTGACAAAATATTGTTAATGGCTATGATAACGGGTCAGGTCGTACAGGCAGTGAGGGGTGATGTCGGAAAATCCGACACCATTTAATAATCATACAGATAAGAGCTGTGTTATATAAACAAGTTACCCATAGAAAACGTAACTTGTAGTGGAATTACCGTCTAAAGAAAACGGGATATCATCACCACATACTATTATAATTCACCAGCTATTCTGCTGGGAATTATTCTTAAATACATTAGTCTTTCGACTTTACCATCATAAAAACATCTTATATAAATTAACTTAATTATCATATTAAAGTAGAGTAAATGTGACCATTCTATCACTTTCTGAAATCTGGACAAAGTAGGCCAGGCGTCAGAGTGGGGAAGGAGGGCAGCCATTGTAGTTTATATAGAGACCAGAGGCTCACACGGGAGCAAATTCGGCTCCTGTTAATTTTACTTGGACGTAGTGTTATGGATACCAAAGGTGTACCATCTGTCAACACGCTGTCAACAAATCAAGTTAAGTGTTCTTTCCGAAACCCATTATCTATCATTAGTGCCATTAATGTCATTATATAGGGTGACCCGGTTAGAACGCGAAATCGCCTCAAACTAAAGGTAATTAAGCCAGGTCTCAATGTTCCATGTACTGTATAGTGTTTTCTCTGATATACTTGTCATATATAGGATTCTGGCTTCACAGCTAGCGCACTTTTGACAGGTCAAGACGAGGATGCAAGATTATGTGCACCAGTTACTGGGTGATAGAAGCTACCTCAAAGAGGATAATTTGGTGTCTACACTCTAGTTATACCTGGTGGACTAACCTGCTGTACTATAAGATAAGGAACCTCTTCAATGTATGTAGTTAATTTTGTAGTTTGATTGACTGCATATATATAAATATAAACCCCCCTAATGTGTAGAGGATCGATTTGTGAGATTAAGAGATTATTGCAGAAATACAGTCCACTTATCATTATACAAATTGCTATCGAAGTATATAAATTAACGTAAATATAAATTCATATAAATTAAATAAATATAAATCTCACAGGTCGGTTCCCACAGGTGAGACCTCGATATCCATTCCCCATTCCACGTCATGTATGTATCCCTATTCCCCTATTACACACACACTTCCCCATTCCAGGAACACCTGTGATGATTGCAGGATTTTTTGACAATCAAATCAATTGTAATCAATCAATCAAATCAATCAATTGCTTGTCAGCTCGTCACAGAGGCCTCCAGTTTTCCCCCTAACGACCCAAACGTAAGATAAATGGCTGCTTTAGTGAAATTTTAAAGAAATTAGTGAAACAAAAAGGAGGCCTGGTCGAGGACCGGGCCGCGGGGACGCTAAGCCACGTAATCCTCTCAAGATAACCTCATGATAACCACAATATTATGTATTTTGAAATCAGCCTCCGCTAGTTAGCTTAAACACACACATCACTCTTAAATGATCATTAGAGTGAGGATATCACACCCGCCTGTTTCTTCGTGAGCATTTTGCCCCAGGTTCGTATCCTAGCCGGGGGAGGATTGACTGGGCGCCAATCCTTGACTGGTGCCTCTGTTCACCCAGCAGTGAATGGGCACCTGGTTGTTAAACGATTTGGCGGGTCGTATTCCAGGGAATATTAGGATTAAGAACCTGCCCGAAACGCTATGTCAGATAGTGACTGTACAAGAATGTAACAACTCTTGTATATATATATATATATATATATATATATATATATATATATATATATATATATATATATATATATATATAAAGTAAATAAAATATAAGTAAAACAGTAAATAAAAAAGTGAATGGAAAGAAGGGCAGAAATAAAAAACACACGAACCAAAAAAACATCGTGTTTGTGTAACAAAAAACGATACCCAATCGTTTTTGCCTGTGTATCCAGTACAATGTACAGTAGTACAATGTACAGCAGTACAATGTACAATGCAGTACAATGTAATGCAGTAACTTAGGAAAGTTCACAATTTTACATATTGCAAATGAAAAAAAATTTATGAAAAAAATTCACATTTTTTTTTGGCATGAATTTTCGCAAGGGTTCACTGAGCGATGTTTACACCGAAGGTGAGACTAGAGGTTCCTCTGATTGTCTGGCTCTATTGGCACTAGAGGCAATAAAATAGGTACCTGGGTGTTAGTCAGCTGTCACGGGCTGCTTCCTGGGGGTGGGGCCTGGTCGAGGGCCGGGCCGCTGGGACACTAAAGCCCGAAATCATCTCAAGAAATGGTAGGGCTCTGTCGCCCTCGTATATGATCACTCGTAAGTGTTTGACACCAACACACATGTTTGACACCCACACACACATGTTTGACACCCCCCACACATGTTTGACACCACACACACACATGTTTGACACCCACACACACGTGTTTGACACCCACACACACATGTTTGACACCCACACACACACATGTTTGACACTCACACACACGTGTTTGACACCCACACACACATGTTTGACACCCACACACACACATGTTTGACACCCACACACACATGTTTGACACCCACACACACATGTTTGACACCCACACACACGTGTTTGACACCCACACACACATGTTTGACACCCACACACACACATGTTTGACACCCACACACACATGTTTGACACCCACACACACATGTTTGACACCCACACGCACGTGTTTGACACCCACACACATGTTTGACACCAATACATGTTTGACACCCACACACATGTTTGACATCCACACACATGTTTGACACCTGAATATATTTCTTGTGCGCATGTTTGACTTCCCCGCATCTTTGAAACCCGCATATGTGACACCCGCACATATCTGACACTCGCACATATTTGACATTCACACATGTTTGACACCCGCACATGTTGAATACCGCATCAGACAAGCTGAAGTCACACCAGCATCGACAAAGTCCTGGCTGACAACTCCAGG
Organism: Procambarus clarkii; assembly: GCF_020424385.1. Classification (NCBI taxonomy): domain Eukaryota; kingdom Metazoa; phylum Arthropoda; class Malacostraca; order Decapoda; family Cambaridae; genus Procambarus; species Procambarus clarkii. The sequence continues at coordinate 2,105,946 of NC_059634.1, read as the reverse complement.
AAGCAGCCTGAAGCAGCTGTCTAACTCCCAGGTACCAATTTACTGCTAGATGAACAGGAGCATCAGGAGGTGAAAGAAACTATGCCCCAATTGTTTTCACCTGCCCTGGTGATCGAACCCGGACCCTAGGACTACGAACCCCGAGTACTGTCCACTCAGCCGTCAGACCCCCCCTAAATGTGGGAGTGGTTGGTAGCGTCCCTAGCTACACAGACTCAGACACAGCCGCCAACCACCAATGAAAATTGTACTGCTCAAGCGCTTCTGTACCTTGCAGACAGGATTGATTGCAGGCTGCAGCTACACCTTGTGCAATCAACAGACTGTTAACAGACAACGGATTTCCATTCATAACGGCACTAGTGGATCTAGTTACAGATCCTACAAGACAACTGCAGGGGGGTAGAAATAGCCTAAGCTACTCTATCCCTTTGAGATGTATTTATTGCTTATCTCAATAAACATACTTGAACTTGAACTTGAAGTACCCCTCCTCCTTGCAACAACTCATCCTGCACCATCTGTTGATCCTACAACACCTTGCACTGAGCCTTCTGCTCGTGTAAGTGCTCCTCCAGCCCCCCCCCCCTCATCCTCAAACCCACGCCCTCAAGCACCTGTTTCAACAGCGACAACTGTTGAACCATTTCTTGCAACTTGAGCCCCTTGCAACACCACCACCATCCGTCTTAGCTACAACACCTGCCTTTGCTGCTGAGACGAGCCCTGTACAGTGATGAAGAAGCCCTGGTGGATGTGACATCCATATCCTGGTGGATGTGACGTTGTATACACATCCACCGCTTCGCCTCAGAGCAATATCAAGATTGAAACAAAAGATATCAACAATCTCCAATCCAACGGGGAAAATGGCGTCTAACTGCGCTCCTGATTCGCCAATAGTTTCAAAACACTTAAAAATACATCCTAAATAAAATAAAATAAATAAAAATACATCAAAATACGATGAACAGGCAGTCAGACCTAGTCGAACATCTTCTTGAGAGATGATTTCGGGGCTTTTTAGTGTCCCCGCGGCCCGGTCCTCGACCAGGCCTCCTGGTCGAGGACTAGGAGGTAGAACTTGGTATCGAGGACCAACATGAGGTAGAACTTGGTATCAAAACACAAGAGAGAAGACACCATAAGAACGAGGATTCGAACAAGGAGCCGGTCGGCCGAGCGGACAGCACGCGGGACTTGTGATCCTGTGGTTCTGGGTTCGATCCCAGGCGCCGGCGAGAAACAATGGGCAGAGTTTCTCTCACCCTATGCCCCTGTTACCTAGCAGTAAAATAGGTACCTGGGTGTTAGTCAGCTGTCACGGGCTGCTTTCTGGGGGTTGGAGGCCTCGTCGAGGACCGGGCCGCGAGGACACTAAAAGCCCCGAAATCATCTCAAGATAACCTCAAGAAGGATTCGAACATTCAACACTTCCCCTTTCAAGATCACACCTCGTTCCCAGGTCTGTCATCAGCCCAGCAGCTGGGGACAGGTCCTAGCTACTAGATACCCCTTATCTAATCTGTTCTTCACCTATCCCAACCTTTTATCTATATTCAAGTCAGTCCTTGGTATTGTTAATGGACCTGGATAAGTCAATGTTGCACATTGGGTTCATTTCCCGGTTGTAATTTTTATATCCATGTCGTAGCTCAGTCGATTAAGGCAGCGTCTGGGATCCTCTCAGACGTAGGTTCGAATCCTCGTCACGGCCCTTGTGGATTTGTTCAACATCGAACACTTAGTTAAGACCCAGGAGTCTCTTGCAACATCGTGAGGCCTTGCTCGAGATCTTTACACACCTCTGAGGTTTCTTAGTGATTTCTAACTGATTTTATTATTCTAAATGTGTGATTATCATTGACGATTCGTGATTATATTCTACGTTGGACACCCGCACCTGTCTGACACCCGTCTGAGCAGGTGTGGGTGTCGAGCAGGTGTAGGTGTCGAGCAGGTGTGGGTGTGGAGCAGGTGTGGGTGTCGAGCAGGTGTGGGTGTGGAGCAGGTGTGGGTGTCGAGCAGGTGTAGGTGTCGAGCAGGTGTGGGTGTGGAGCAGGTGTGGGTGTGGAGCAGGTGTGGGTGTCGAGCAGGTGTGGGTGTCGAGCAGGTGTGGGTGTCGAGCAGGTGTGGGTGTCGAGCAGGTGTGGGTGTGGAGCAGGTGTAGGTGTGGAGCAGGTGTGGGTGTGGAGCAGGTGTTGGTGTGGAGCAGGTCTGGGTGTGGAGCAGGTGTGGGTGTGGAGCAGGTGTGGGTGTGGAGCAGGTGTAGGTGTGGAGCAGGTGTGGGTGTCCAGCAGGTGTAGGTGTCAAGCAGGTGTGGGTGTCAAGCAGGTCTGGGTGTCGAGCAGGTGTGGGTGTCGAGCAGGTGTGGGTGTCGAGCAGGTGTAGGTGTCAAGCAGGTGTGGGTGTCAAGCAGGTCTGGGTGTGGAGCAGGTGTGGGTGTCGAGCAGGTGTGGGTGTCGAGCAGGTGTGGGTGTCGAGCAGGTGTAGGTGTTGAGCAGGTGTGGGTGTGGAGCAGGTGTGGGTGTGGAGCAGGTGTGGGTGTGGAGCAGGTCTAGGTGTCGAGCAGGTGTAGGTGTTGAGCAGGTGTGGGTGTGGAGCAGGTCTAGGTGTCGAGCAGGTGTAGGTGTCGAGCAGGTGTGGATGTCGAGCAGGTGTTGGTGTGGAGCAGGTGTGGGTGTGGAGCAGGTGTGGGTGTGGAGCAGGTGTGGGTGTGGAGCAGGTGTGGGTGTGGAGCAGGTGTGGGTGTGGAGCAGGTGTAGGTGTGGACCAACCAGTAAAGGAGCAGGCGGCTCAGTACCAAACGGACACAAAAACATCGTGTTTGTGTAGTAAATTGTGGCAGTTTGGTCCGGACACTGGTGTTTCCCGCCCGCGTATTTCACATACTGAAATGTGTTGTTGGATCCTCACCGGGGCGTCCGTGTCGGGGCTCACAGGTGAGGGGGAGAGAGGGGGAGAGAGAGAGAGAGAGAGAGAGAGAGAGAGAGAGAGAGAGAGAGAGAGGGTGACAGTGAGAAGAGAGAGAGAGAGAGAGAGAGAGAGAGAGAGAGAGAGAGAGAGAGAGAGAGAGAGAGAGAGAGAGAGAGAGAGAGAGAGAGAGAGAGAGAGAGAGAGAGAGAGAGAGAGAGAGAGAGAGAGAGAGAGAGAGAGAGAGAGGGTGACAGAGAGAACGTGAGAGAGAGAGATAGAGAGAGAGAGAGAGAGAGAGAGAGAGAGAGAGAGAGAGAGAGAGAGAGAGAGAGAGAGAGAGAGAGAGAGAGAGAGAGAGAGAGAGAGAGAGAGAGAGAGGGTTACAGAAAGAACGTGAGAGAGAGAGAAGGTGACAGAGAGAACGTAAGAGAGAGACAGTAAGGACCTCAACAGTCCCAAGTCAGCAAAACCTTCCCCCTAAGGGGTTTTTTCCCCTCCCAGGGAATATTTCACCATTGTGTTTGAGGACCCTAAGCAGCTTCACCGTCGCTGCTTCACATGATAATCGTTAGAGGGAGTTTGAGCCCAACTTGGGTCGTAAATAAACTTGGCTCTTCAAGAGACAAAGGACACTAAACTTGTGTCTCTCTGACACGCAGCTGAAGGAACTACTGTGGCTAATTGTCCCAGCCAAGTGTCGAAGTTGTGAGCTTGCCTGCGGGGGACTTGACTGTGTATCCTGCCTGCGGCGGGACTTGACTGTGTATCCTCCTTGCGGGGGACTTGACTGTGTATCCTGCCTGCGGGGGACTTGACTGTGTATCCTCCCTGCGGGGGACTTGACTGTGTATCCTGCCTGCGGGGGGCTTGACTGTGTATCCTGCCTGGGGGGGACTTGACTGTGTATCCTGCCTGCGGGGGACTTGACTGTGTATCCTGCCTGCGGGGGACTTGACTGTGTATCCTGCCTGCGGGGGACTTGACTGTGTATCCTGCCTGCGGGGGGGCTTGACTGTGTATCCTGCCTGCGGGGGACTTGACTGTGTATCCTGCCTTGGCGGGGGACTTGACTGTGTATCCTGCCTGCGGGGGACTTGACTCTGTATCCTGCCTGCAGGGGACTTGACTGTGTATCCTGCCTGCGGGGGACTTGACTGTGTATCCTGCCTTAGGGCACATGACTGTGTATCCTGCCTGGGGGACTTAGTAACTGTGGACCTAGCCTCAGGCGGTAACTCGGGTAGTGCTCTGGAACTGCCCATTCTAGCCTTTAAGTCTATTTTCTCCCTCAGACGAGTCCAATCGTCCACTGTGGTTGTCAGAATGTAAGTGTTTGCTTGTTCCCCGTGACCAGTGAGACTGGCCAGGCCAAGGGTGTTGTGGGATGGTTGTCGTTCAACCACCGTCTGCCGAGCTGTCAGCACGCTGGACTGTGATCCTGTGGTCCCGGGTTCGATCCCGGGCGCCGGCGAGAAACAATGGGCAGAGTTTCTTTCACCCTATGCCCCTGTTGCCTAGCAGTAAATAGGTACCTGGGTGTTAGTCAGCTGTCACGGGCTGCTTCCTGGGGGTGGAGGCCTGGTCGAGGACCGGGCCGCGGGGACACTTAAAAAAAAAGCCCCGAAATCATCTCAAGATAACCTCAAGAAGATAACCGAGTCATTGTTACTGTCGCTCAGCCTCAATATTGTTCTCTTGAACATTACACACAGAAATCACACTAACGTGATGCATCCAATGAACAAATCCACAAGGGACGTGATGAGGATTCGAACCTGCGTCCGGGAGCATCCCAGACACTGCCTTAATCGACTGAGCTACGACAGGGTTATTGAAACCGGAGTTCTACTGAACTTACTGGATCCTGCAGCCTCTCCGAGGCACAAATCAGGGTTTTACACAACTCCCCTCTGCACTCGAGCTATGTGAAGGCGCCCGGGATCGAACCCGGGACCACAGGATCACATGTCCAGCGTGCTGTCCGCTCGGTCACCGGCTCCTGTGTGTGTGTTTATCTGTGTGTGTATTCACCTAATTGTATTCACCTAGTTGTGTCTGCGGGGATTGAGCTCTGGCTCTTTCGGCCCGCCTTTGAACTGTCATTTTTTTCACATATACACACACATTCCCAGGAAGCAGCCCGTAACAGTTGTCTAACTCCCTGGTACCTATTAACTTATAGGTGAACTGGAGCATCAGGGTGAAAGAAACTCTCCCTAGTTGTTTCCACCATCGCCGGGGATCGATCCCCAGACCCTAGGATTACGAATCTCAAGCGATGTCCACTCAGCCACCAGGCCCCGTGTGTGTGTGTGTGTGTGTGTGTGTGTGTGTGTGTGTGTGTGTGTGTGTGTGTGAGTATGTGTGTGTCTGTGTGTGTGTGTGCGCGCGCCCGTCTGAACCCACGTGTGTACTTGAGTGACTGAATACGCCTTGTTGAGTTCTCCGGGATTGAACTCCAGCTCCGGGACCCCCTTCGAGAGGCTCTCTAGTTTTTTTTAAGGAGTAAAGTTACATTGTGAGACTTGGCTCCACCTCCACCTCCTGTAACGTGGCCTCCACTATGTCAGCCAAACAGAGAAAACAATGCTGATCTAAAAATATATATAATATATTAATTTTATAAGACCTGTGTGATTACTGTTTGGGGAATATTGTTGTTAATTAACGAAACAGAATACTTGTAACATAAACATTGGAGTGTTATATGTGTTATAGTGAAATATACTTGAGGCTGGTTGGGTATATTTCCTATATTTCCTGCCTCTTATGAGCCTCAACATCCCCGAATTCTTATGAGTATGTGCTAATGTTATGTGTTTTATATGCTAGTTCAGTGGCCACATATACACTCCAACCTGGGTATAATTATGTGTATTTTATATGCTAGTTCAGTGGTCATATATACACTCCAACCTGGGTATAATTATGTGTATTTTATATGCAAGTTCAGTGGCCACATATACACTCCAACCTGGGTATAATTATGTGTATTTTATATGCTAGTTCAGTGGTCACATATACACTCCATCCTGGGTATAATTATGGGTATTTTATATCCTAGTTCAGTGGTAACATACACATTCCAGCCACCGATTCATTTTGAGCAGTTGTATTCTGTGGTGCAAACTTGCATTGGTTTCACTGAAGTATGCAGAGTATGTAAGCTCTTAAATTGCTATCCTCCGTCCCTTGCTATCCTTAAGGTCGTGTTATGGCGCTCTGCCAAGTCTTGACACCTTGACACCACCTTGACACTCAATTTGCATACAAAACTGCTTGCTCAACAATGCTTGGTTCTTTCCTGGTGGCTGAAACTGTTCAGTAATACATCCAGAGTGGGAACCTCTGTGCTCTGTACTCACTTTGTATCTGTCTGTGTTTCATGATGCTTTCAAAACCTTTTGACTCAGTTGAACACAGAACGGTAGAGTTACGGTCTCGCTTCATGCAGGTCGGTGTTCAATCCCCGATTGTCCAAGTGGTTTGGCACCATTCCTTTCCTCCACCTCATCCCAAATCCTTATCCTGACCCCTTCCAAGTGCTATATAGTCGTCCTGGTTTGGCGTTTTCGCTTGATAATTCCTTCCTTCCTTCACCTGGACACAGCAAACCTGTCATCGCTAGATACATATGTATTTCTTAACACATATGTAAATTATCTGCGAATTGAAGTAATGTTCACGTTGAAAAATTTCTTCCTAAAAATGAGGTTTAACAAGGTGCTGTTTTAAGGTGTATATTTTTGCTACCTCTCTTTGATACTAAGAGCAAGAGTCAAGTTTAAAGAGTCAAGAGCATATAGAGCCAGCAGTCGCTCGGGCAGTAAATACGTCAATATTTTCTATTATGGTGATTATCTATCGTTCTACTGAAACCAAAATGATCATGAAAAACGGGTGATAGATATATATGAAAAACATTGCGAAGAACACAGCCAAATCTTCAAGACTTTGAAGATTTAATGCAGCTCTATGTTCACTATGTTCAGCTCTATGTTCACTATGTTCAGCTCTATGTTCACTATGTTCAGCTCTATGTTCACTATGTTCAGCTCTATGTGTTGCGAAGGTTTTTAAGACTTTTTTAAGGCCCTCTAAAGACTCGTTTGATCGAGATCCCATTGTTACATTGCCTTATAGATAATAGTTACGTATTCTGAAAAGCATATCGGGCGAATTATAACCCTCAAAGACTCTGCCAAAGTTAATGTTTCTGATGACAATTAATGGCCAACAGAACCTGAACACCTAACCTAACCTAGCGCTAATTATACATTAAATTATAGAATATAAAATTATTAATTTATACATGCGAATATATATAACGATTTTTTAATAGATTTTAAATGTTGAATTAATACATTTCGACCATTCCTCAGGTTAGGCGTTTACAGGCTGAATCAGACCTGTACATCAGTATCTGTACCATGCTGTACCATGTAACTGTACCATGATGTACCATGTAACTGTACCATGATGTACCATGCTGTACCATGTAACTGTACCATGCTGTACCATCCTGCGTCATTGCTTGACGCATTCATCAATTTAAACGTACGATATACTCAATATATATATATTTCCTAGATTTAAAACACAATTTTCTATAATTATGTTGTGAATTGTTTAGCCGGGATTAGGTAATTAGGTTCCGTTGGCAGTTATTTGCATTTATAGCACGTGAGTGAAGTAATTACAGAATTACAATTCGAACACTTTGAACGAAGCGCCCTGGAAAGTTCGAATGAGAGTTCGAAGCTCACCATTTGTGATGAGAATATCTAGTGTCGTTCACCCTATTAACAACGGGGTCGTTTGTAGTGGATTAACAACCATATGGCCTTTGTAAACGAGGATAGGCTGATGAGCTCAGAGGCTCAACAGGCAGTTAGACGAGTACAAGCTAACGATGAGTTGGCAGGTGATTCGGCCCTCGCTCGAGTTGATCTCCTCGAAGCTTCGAACCCTGACGCAAACTAGTATATATATATCAGCGAACAAAGTGGTCCAGAGTGCCACATGGCACTCTGGGTGAGTGCCATGTGGCACTCATACCGAGTGAGGATGAGAGCAACAGCACCACGACACAACCCGCTGAGCCACGACGTGACTTATGTGTTGATTGACTAGATAAACAGAACTGCTTCAGCAACAGTGAACATAGAGCTGAATGAATAACAGTAAACAGGACTACATCAGTCAACGGGAGTCGTCTCTGTAATGAAACACTGATCAATCAACGGAGGTTGACAGGCATTAATCAACAGTGGTTGTCAGACATTAATCAAAGGTGGTTGTCAGACATTAATCAACGGTGGTTGACAGGCATTAATCAACAAGGGTTGTCAGGTATTAATCAACAGGGGTTGTCAGGTATTAATCAACAGGGGTTGAGAGGCATTAATCAACAGGGGTTGTCAGGTATTAATCAACGGTGGTTGACAGGCATTAATCATCTTATTTCATCAGAAGGCATCATTAATCCTCTTATTTTGATCAGAAAGCGTCATTAATCATCTTATTTTGATCAGAAAGCGTCATTAATCCTCTTATTTGATCAGAATGCGCTATTAATCCTCTTATGTTGATCAGAATGCATCATTAATCCTCTTATTTGATCGGAAGGCATCATTAATCCTCTTATTTGATCACAAGGCGTCATTAATCCTCTATGAAGGTGTAGGATCGTGTGCTGAAGGGAATCGAATCCCCTAGTGAGTGTGGAGCTCTGGTGACGGCTTAAGGCTCTGGTATTGGACCTATGAATGACATCCGGGCATCGTTACACAGTCTGTACTGCGGTCGACGCGGCTTAAAGGCGACGGGGGTTCGATTTCCGCGGCAGGACAGAAGCGTTTGGGCAACGATTCATTTGACTTTCACGGCGCTGTTTATCTAGAAGTGAGTAATTATTCGGGAGTTAGGGGATTGTTGTGGCTTGCATTTTAGAGCTAGAGTTGGCTCTAGGCTCTAGAGGGACCTTGAAATGCCTAACAGATATAGAGTTCTCGATCATAGAGTATCATAGAGGTGGTTAGTTCTAGGGGCTCTATTGTGGGAACTATCAGGGGGGAAAGTGCCAAGCCATCACGACTATATATCGCACTGGGAAGGGGTCTTGATAAGGATTTTGGGATGGGACGGAGGGAAAGGAATGGTGCCCCAACCGCTTGTGCTCGACGGTCGGGGATTGAACGCCGACCTGCAAGAAGTGTGACCGTCGCTCTACCGTCCAGCCCAGTGTCTTACACAAGATTTAACAAGGGTTTATGAAACCGCTTTGCAAAAGTCAATCGTCTAACGTACGATGGTTCAAGTTTTAACTTGCAAGGTTGCAGTATTAGCATAAACAAAGCTTCAATTGAAATGGTATATATATTTTTTGGTTTCACTGAAGACGTTTGAAGACTATTGCAGTTAGATATCATGACTATATCATGTTAGATATCATGTTAGATTCTGTGATATCAAATTTGATTTGTGCTGTTTCCAAGTCACACACACACACACACACATATATATATATATATATATATATATATATATATATATATATATATATATATATATATATATATATATATATATTTATATATATATAATTCTAACACGAATCTTCTCAATATTTCTTATGTTCTTCTTCACTGTCGAGGGTAATTCATAAAGTAACTCTCCAAAATTCATTCTTTTTATTCCTAGTCTGACGCCTAAACGAGTTTCGTAATTGCTTATTACATTTCCAAAGAAAAACTCTTTGAAATGTGACGATACTGCATCCCACATACACAATGTTACGAGTCTGACTTTGTATAAGATTATTTCCTGTCCAGAACTTGATCGCAAGAATGTAAAATACGACCCATCATAACTGGCAATTACGACGCCTGACACAGCTATTTATAAGCCTCAGAAGACAGGAATTAACGACCCTAAATATAAGGATTAACGACACCCATCTTAAGACGTGAATTAATGATCAACTAAGATAAGAATTGACTACAAGTAAGATGAAAATTTTTCTTTTACGACATCTTCCTAAGTATGAGATTTAGCTTCCCTGTTTAAGGAAGTTAAAAGTCAGGTGTCATGCATTCACTTTACACTTTCAATGGCCCTGGTGCATTTTGCCAAGCTGCTATTTAGCATTCTCAGAGACAAAGTATAATAACTTTGCACAAAGATTGCAACTTTGTTGAATTGTCTGAATGTATAATGCAATTGTCTGTGTATCTAGTCATAAAGGTATTTGTGTGTACGTCTGGAAATCTACTGCATGTGTAAAGGTAGAAATGTGTATGTTTATCACTCACAATGTTTCATATTATCTTGGTTGTGATATGTGTATATATATATATATATTCGGAAAATCCACAGAGAAATATGAAATGAGGTGAACGTTTCGGCTTTGTTAAAGCCTTTGTCAACACCAGACTGACTAAGGAGAAGGGAGAAGGGGGGAAGATATATAGGCCGACACCTGACCAACCCATCCCTAGGGTTGGTCAGGTGTAATTAACCAAAAACAGGTATAGCTTAGCTTAGAATGGTCAAAGAGGATTAAGCGGTCACAAGATTAAAGAAAAGCCTCATGAACACACAATATATGAATATACAATTAAAATGAGACATTGTAAGCCTCTCTATCAGAGTTCTTTCTTAAACTGTTGTGCAATATTATAACTTAAAAATGGATCAAGTTTGTACATTCCAGTACTAACATTAAGAAGATTTGGACACTGACTGATTAGAGCAGACTCAATCAAATTCCGTTCCACGAAATCCCCACAATTGGTAATGCTTTTTGCCCCATTCCAGTTAATATTGTGATCGCATAAACTCGTATGTAGATACAATGCATTAGACGTTTGGGCAGTTCTAATACTATAAGCATGTTGTGACAACCGCAATTGTAAGGTCTTTCCTGTTTGTCCAAGGTACACAGAATCACAATCATTGCGGGGAATTGAATACACACAACCTGCTGTATCAGGGGAGTTTTTTATTAAATTGGATTTGATCGTACTATTAGTGAACACCAAATTTATATTAAGTTTCTTAAAAATCAGAGACAATTTTTCAAGTCCACTCGCATAAGGTACCACCAATGAGTTAATAATTTTGGGTTTCGCCTTAGGGACGTGATTATAAAACGTACGCTTGGCTTGTACAAACGAGAAATCCAAAAACCTCTTAGGATATTGTAAACTCTTCCCAATTTCATATATTTTAGAAATCTCTTCATCAAAATATATGAAATTGGGAAGAGTTTACAATATCCTAAGAGGTTTTTGGATTTCTCGTTTGTACAAGCCAAGCGTACGTTTTATAATCACGTCCCTAAGGCGAAACCCAAAATTATTAACTCATTGGTGGTACCTTATGCGAGTGGACTTGAAAAATTGTCTCTGATTTTAAGAAACTTAATATAAATTTGGTGTTCACTAATAGTACGATCAAATCCAATTTAATAAAAAACTCCCCTGATACAGCAGGTTGTGTGTATTCAATTCCCCGCAATGATTGTGATTCTGTGTACCTTGGACAAACAGGAAAGACCTTACAATTGCGGTTGTCACAACATGCTTATAGTATAAGAACTGCCCAAACGTCTAATGCATTGTATCTACATACGAGTTTATGCGATCACAATATTAACTGGAATGGGGCAAAAAGCATTACCAATTGTGGGGATTTCGTGGAACGGAATTTGATTGAGTCTGCTCTAATCAGTCAGTGTCCAAATCTTCTTAATGTTAGTACTGGAATGTACAAACTTGATCCATTTTTAAGTTATAATATTGCACAACAGTTTAAGAAAGAACTCTGATAGAGAGGCTTACAATGTCTCATTTTAATTGTATATTCATATATTGTGTGTTCATGAGGCTTTTCTTTAATCTTGTGACCGCTTAATCCTCTTTGACCATTCTAAGCTAAGCTATACCTGTTTTTGGTTAATTACACCTGACCAACCCTAGGGATGGGTTGGTCAGGTGTCGGCCTATATATCTTCCCCCCTTCTCCCTTCTCCTTAGTCAGTCTGGTGTTGACAAAGGCTTTAACAAAGCCGAAACGTTCACCTCATTTCATATTTCTCTGTGGATTTTCCGCATAAAATGATCAGTGTTTTGTGATCGTCAATTGCATATATATATATATATATATATATATATATATATATATATATATATATATATATATATATATATATATATATATATATATATATATATATATATTCAGAGGGGATTCAGAGGGGATTCAGAGGGGAAATGCCTGTTGCGTCTTGGGCACTAGTCCAACTTCAGAGGAATTCGAAGAAGTGTTTGACTTGCAACAATGATCGAACCCGTCTGTGACATTCATCAATGTTTCCCATTGTTGTGTTCTTCAAGAGATCCATAACCTTTAAGCACCTTTTTGCATTATTATTTTTGTATCAACCCATGTATATCTTGTAACCATCAAATGCATAATATATATATATATATATATATATATATATATATATATATATATATATATATATATATATATATATATATATATAATCAACAAACACGTTGTAGTGAACGGGGTGAGAATAGCTTAAGCTACCTCATTCCATTGTGAGTATTTATACCTCAATAAACCAATTTCAATTCCAGAGAGAAAATCAGTAAAGAACTCTAAAGAGAGTAACTTATAACAACAGTTGACGGTGGTTGAGGTGAGGTGATTACCCCGTCGAGTGGCCATTGTTAACTGTTCTTGCATTCTCATTGGTCGGCTCGAGAGGGTAGTTGGTGTGTTAACTACCAGTGTCTTCTTGATTGGGTTAATAGGAAGACGTACCTATGTTCGAGTTGTTTATTGTCTCAACAATAAACAGTAATTTGTTTAATGTTGAGACAATAAAGTACTTAAGAAAGTTTGATTTAACTTTGAAAATCACGTATGCCATTAACCAACAAAGAGCATCCCAGGTTAGAGATGAGCATTAAACTGCTGGTTAAAGCCCCCCCATAGGTCACCCTTGACCCCTCACCCACGTGTTCAGGTGACCTTTGACCTCCACACGTCTTAAAGAAGTGACGTAGAGAGTGATATATCTGAAGTATGGAGTTAAACCAGAATTACTAATATTTAATAGGAGGAGAAAGCGCCAAGCCATTACGACTATATAGCACTGGGAAGGATAAAGACTTGGAATGGGACGCGGGAAATTAATAGTGCCCAACCACTTGTGGACGGTCGGGGATTGAACGCCGACCTGCATGGAGCGAGACCGTCGCTCTACCGTCCAGCCCAAATGGTTGGACATTAACAATATCCCAGTAGCAGCCGGCGTGTAAAGATCTTTGTTAATAATTCAGCAATAGAACACTTTAGGAAGGAATATACTGAAAAATCCGTCAAGAACTTAACAAATATAAATTATTCACTATTAATCCAGCTTTGCAATGCTTGACAACACGGCACAGATTGCCTGCATGCATCATGCAAACATCATCCTAGTGATTTACATATATGTAATGTAATATACCATTCGTGAAGAGCTAATCCTTACAGTGGATTGCAAGATAATTTCTCTTTAACATAAGTCGTCACACAATGTTGCCAAAACGATTCCTGTAAAAACATATCAGTGCAAAGACGTGCAGATAAAAGGTGAAAGTGAACTTGCAACACAGAATTTACATAACCAGTAAGGACCACTTTGACGCATACAAAGATTGTTGACCAGACCACACACTAGAAGGTGAAGGGACGACGACGTTTCGGTCCGTCCTGGACCATTCTCAAGTCGAGAATGACTTGAGAATGGTCCAGGATGGACCGAAACGTCGTCGTCCCTTCACCTTCTAGTGTGTGGTCTGGTCAACATACTTCAGCCACGTTATTGTGACTCCTCGCCTGCAAAACAACGGATATACCTCAGTGGGCTGGAGAATAGAAAGTAGACTACTGAAATGAAAACACATGAGAATAAGAGAGAACCTGAAATGAGCAAAGAAACAACGCAGAATCTTTTAAACATTCCAGAGAATATTTGGTTAGATCAGAGATGCATGAGAGGCTGAACAATGAACTATACCCTGGAAACACAAACCGTAACTGCCTCTATTTTCCGCTTGTTACAACTTGTAATAAAGTTGTTACATCTTGGCTTAACGTGTTTATGACGTATTAGAACGTTGTTACAACTTGCTATATTGGTTGTTATAACTGGTTAGAAGGTGTTAAAACTTGTTCCAACGTTGTAGCAACGTAATAGTTTCGGTGTTTGTGTTTCACGGATTGTGAGAATGGTCCAGGACGGACCGAAACGTCGTCGTCCCTTCACCTTCTAGTGTGTGGTCTGGTCAACATACTTCAGCCACGTTATTGTGACTCCTCGCCTGCACACAAAGATACTTTGCATCTGGCTCATGTGTCGGTGTATAAGAGACGGAACTCTGTCTCCTGAGTTGTTTGTCAGTCACCTACGAGTAGACACTAACGGAGTAGTCAACGTCTTCTGTTGTTGGAGAGTTCTTCAACGAGGAAATATTTTTTGCTCAAATCTCCTTGTTTGTGTCGTTGACGAAGTGTTCTCAATGATTGGCCACTCCTATGGTGATGGTTGTCGTGATTGGCCACTCCTGGGGTGATGATTGCAGTGATTAGCCACTTCTGGGATGATAGCAGGAATGACTGGTAACTTCTGGGATGATAGCAGCACTGACTGGTCACTTCTGGGATGATAGCAGGAATGACTGGTCACTTCTGGGATGATAGCAGCAATGACTGGTCACTTCTGGCATGATATCACTAATGACTGGTCACTCCTGGCATGATAGCAAACAATAACTGACCACTCCTGACATGATAGCAGCAATAACTGACCACTCCTAACATGAAAGCAGCTAAGATTATGTTGATAGCGACCACCTCATTTAACTCAGCTAAAATATAGCGGCAGCGAAAGATATATACAGAGGAAAAGAAGAAAAGAAGATAAGAATTAAAGACCTGAATACTGTAATAAGGAGATGCAAGATATCAGAAAATTTCCAGGAGAATATATCATTTCAACTCACAAAAAAAATCAAGATTATAAAATTTTGGTTTGAGAGCCAGTGCCTTGAGGCGGAAAAAATAAAATCATGGATAAAATTCAATGAGAAACAGAGGAAATTAATTAAATGTTAAAGAAGGATAATGAATTAGGATAATGGTGGGAAAGATGTATGAGAATGAATTAATACATCTTCAGAAGGAATGAATACATCTTCATTCATTCCTTTTGAGGATGTATTAATATACGAAAGTATTTAAGGAAATTCCTGTTTCAATTCTTCGTCCGTGGTTTGATAATGTCACATTTTTCATCACGTGTTAATTTTCGTGATTTATACACACACACACACACACACACACATACACATACACATACACACACACACACATACACATACACACACGCGACTTGTTCCGCGTCCGGGGTCCGCGGACGCTTGTTCCGCGTCCGCGTCTTGGGGTCCGCGGGGACCCCAAACCCTCCCTGCCCCCACTCAAAAGTTCAGCCAAATCTCCCTCCCCCCACACCCAATCCCCACCCTTCTACCCCTCCCCTCCTCCCGAGTCCTCCCTCCCCCCCTTTCCTTCCCGTCCTCCCTCCCCTTTCACCCCATACCCTCCCTGTCCCTCCCCCTTCACTGGATCCCCCGCCCCTCATTCCAGTATCCTCTGAGATCCTGTTACCCACCTCACAGGTCCTCACACCCATGGAACAGCCTCCCCCAACAGCAGAACACTCACCAAGGAGGCGATTTGAGAAGGGACAGAAGAAAGTGAGCCTCAAAGCGATGTACACTAACATAGATGGAATTACAAATAAAGCAAATGAGCTTGGAGAACTGGTACTAGAGGAAAACCCAGACATAATAGCCCTCACAGAAACAAAGATCACGAAAACAATAACAAATGCAGTGTTTCCACAGGACTATTATGTTATGAGGAAAGAGAGGGAAGGAAGAGGTGGGGGTGGTGTAGCTCTGCTGGTAAGAAAAGGCTGGGATTTTGAGGAGATGGATATTCAGGGCTGTGAAGGTTTCAGTGACTACATAGCAGGTACTGTAACAAATGGAGGGAAAAAAATTATAGTCGCAGTCATATATAATCCACCACCAAATGACAGAAGACCTAGACAGGAATATGATAGAAACAACATGGCCACCATTAACATAATAGAAAGAGCAGCTTCTGTTGCTAGCAGGAATGGATCTGGACTACTAATTATGGGAGACTTCAACCATGGGAAGATAGATTGGAAGAACAGAGACCCGCATGGAGGACCAGAAACATGGAGAGCTAAGCTGCTGGACGTGGCAACAAGAAACTTTCTAAGCCAGCATACCAAAGAGCCAACAAGAATGAGAGGAGAAGATGAACCAGCAATGCTTGATTTGATATTTACCCTAAATGAATGGGATATAAGGGAAGTTA
The DNA here is from genome assembly GCF_020424385.1 of Procambarus clarkii. NCBI lineage: Eukaryota > Metazoa > Arthropoda > Malacostraca > Decapoda > Cambaridae > Procambarus > Procambarus clarkii. The sequence goes on along the minus strand of NC_059634.1, from coordinate 2,089,557 downwards.
AGATGGAAGCGCCCTTGGGAATGAGTGACCACAGTGTATTGAACTTTGAGTACCTGGTAGAGCTAGGACTTATCTCCCCCCAAAAAGAACTAGGAATCAAAAGGCTGGCATACCGAAAGGGGAATTATGAACAGATGAGAAGTTTCCTAAGTGAAATACCTTGGGACACAGACCTCAGAGACAAGTCTGTACAGGGTATGATGGACTATGTTACCCAAAAGTGTCAGGAGGCAGTAAACAGGTTCATCCCGGCCCAAAGGGAAAAATCCGAGAAGCAACAGAAGAATCCATGGTATAATAGGGCATGTATGGAAGCGAAGAAACTGAACAAAAAGGCGTGGAGGAACTTCCGGAATAACAGAACACCAGAAAGCAGGGAGAGATACCAGAGAACCAGGAATGAGTACGTCAGGGTGAGAAGAGAAGCAGAGAAAAATTTTGAAAATGATATAGCAAACAAAGCCAAGACCGAACCAAAGCTACTCCACAGTCACATCAGAAGGAAAACAACAGTGAAAGAACAGGTATTGAAACTTAGAACAGGCGAGGACAGGTATACAGAGAATGACAGAGAGGTGTGTGAGGAACTCAACAAGAGGTTCCAGGAGGTCTTCACAATAGAACAGGGTGAGGTCACTGTGCTAGGAGAAAGGGAGGTAAACCAGGCGGCCTTGGAGGAGTTCGAAATTACGAGAGAGGAGGTCAAGAGACACCTGCTGGATCTGGATGTTAGAAAGGCGGTTGGTCCAGATGGGATCTCACCATGGGTACTGAAAGAGTGTGCAGAGGCACTTTGCTTGCCACTCTCCATAGTGTATAGTAAATCACTAGAGACGGGAGACCTACCAGAAATATGGAAGACGGCGAATGTGGTCCCAATATACAAAAAGGGCGACAGACAAGAGGCACTGAACTACAGGCCAGTGTCCTTGACTTGTATACCATGCAAGGTGATGGAGAAGATCGTGAGAAAAAACCTGGTAACACATCTGGAGAGAAGGGACTTCGTGACAAATCGCCAACATGGATTCAGGGAGGGTAAATCTTGCCTTACAGGCTTGATAGAATTCTACGATCAGGTGACACAGATTAAGCAAGAAAGAGAGGGCTGGGCGGACTGCATTTTCTTGGATTGTCGGAAAGCCTTTGACACAGTACCGCATAAGAGGCTGGTACATAAGCTGGAGAGACAGGCAGGTGTAGCTGGTAAGGTGCTCCAGTGGATAAGGGAGTATCTAAGCAATAGGAAGCAGAGAGTTACGGTGAGGGGTGAGACCTCCGATTGGCGTGAAGTCACCAGTGGAGTCCCACAGGGCTCTGTACTCGGTCCTATCTTGTTTCTGATATATGTAAATGATCTCCCGGAGGGTATCGATTCATTTCTCTCAATGTTTGCGGACGATGCTAAAATTATGAGAAGGATTAAAACAGAAGAGGACTGTTTGAGGCTTCAAGAAGACCTAGACAAGCTGAAGGAATGGTCGAACAAATGGTTGTTAGAGTTTAACCCAACCAAATGTAATGTAATGAAGATAGGTGTAGGGAGCAGGAGGCCAGATACAAGGTATCATCTGGGAGAGGAAATTCTTCAGGAGTCAGAGAAGGAAAAAGACTTGGGGGTTGATATCACGCCAGACCTGTCTCCTGCAGCACATATCAAGCGGATAACATCAGTGGCATATGCCAGGCTGGCCAACATACGAACGGCATTCAGAAACTTGTGTAAAGAATCATTCAGAACTTTGTATACCACATATGTCAGGCCAATCCTGGAGTATGCAGCCCCAGCATGGAGTCCATATCTAGTCAAGGATAAGACTAAACTGGAAAAGGTTCAAAGGTTTGCCACCAGACTAGTACCCGAGCTGAGAGGTATGAGCTACGAGGAGAGACTACGGGAATTAAACCTCACTTCGCTGGAAGACAGAAGAGTTAGGGGGGACATGATCACCACATTCAAGATTCTGAAGGGGATTGATAGGGTAGATAAAGACAGTCTATTTAACACAAGGGGAACACGCACAAGGGGACACAGGTGGAAACTGAGTGCCCAAATGAGCCACAGAGATATTAGAAAGAATTTTTTTAGTGTCAGAGTGGTTGACAAATGGAATGCATTAGGGGGTGATGTGGTGGAGGCTCACTCCATACACAGTTTCAAGTGTAGATATGACAGAGCCCGATAGGCTCAGGAATCTGTACACCTGTTGATTGACGGTTGAGAGGCGGGACCAAAGAGCCAGAGCTCAACCCCCGCAAACACAACTAGGTGAGTACACACACACACACACACACACACACACATACATACACACACACACACACACACACACACACACACACACACACACACACACACACACACACACACACACATACACACACACACACACACAAACACACACACACACACACACACACACACACACACACACACACACACACACACACACATACATACATACATACATATATATATATATATATATATATATATATGTCGTACCTAGTAGCCAGAACTCACTTCTCAGCCTACTATGCATGGCCCGATTTGCCTAATAAGCCAAGTTTTCATGAATTAATATATTTTCGCTAAATTTTTTCTTTTGAAATGATAAAGCTACCCATTTCATTATGTATGAGGTCAATTTTTTTTCATTGGAGCTAAAATTAACGTAGATATATGACCGAACCTAACCAACCCTACCTAACCTAACCTACCCTATCTCTATAGGTTAGGTTGGGTTATGTAGCCGAAAAACTTAAGTTAGGTTAGGTTAGGTAGGTTAGGTAGTCGAAAAACAATTAATTCATGAAAACTTGGCTTATTAGGCAAATTGGGCCTTGTATAGTAGGCTGAGAAGTGAGTTCTGGCTACTAGGTACGACATATATATATATATATATATATATATATATATATATATATATATATATATATATATATATATATATATATATATATATATATATATATATATATGCGAACAAGCCTGAATGGTCCCCAGGACATATGCAACTGAAAACTCACACCCCAGAAGTGACTCGAACCCATACTCCCAGAAGCAACGCAACTGGTATGTACAAGACGCCTTAATCCACTTGACCATCACGACCGGACATAATGAGGTGATAGCCGAGGCTATATGAACCACCCCACCACCGGCACTCGGATAGTTATCTTGGGCATAGCATTTTACCAAATCACCTCATTCTTTGGGGCACACGTGAGGAACACAAATGCGAACAAGCCTGAATGGTCCCCAGGACATATGCAACTGAAAACTCACACCCCAGAAGTGACTCGAACCCATACTCCCAGAAGCAACGCAACTGGTATGTACAAGACGCCTTAATCCACTTGACCATCACGACCGGACATAATGAGGTGATAGCCGAGGCTATATGAACCACCCCACCGCCGGCACTCGGATAGTTATCTTGGGCATAGCATTTTACCAAATCACCTCATTCTTTGGGGCACACGTGAGGAACACAAATGCGAACAAGCCTGAATGGTCCCCAGGACATATGCAACTGAAAACTCACACCCCAGAAGTGACTCGAACCCATACTCCCAGAAGCAACGCAACTGGTATGTACAAGACGCCTTAATCCACTTGACCATCACGACCGGACATAATGAGGTGATAGCCGAGGCTATATGAACCACCCCACCGCCGGCACTCGGATAGTTATCTTGGGCATAGCATTTTACCAAATCACCTCATTCTTTGGGGCACACGTGAGGAACACAAATGCGAACAAGCCTGAATGGTCCCCAGGACATATGCAACTGAAAACTCACACCCCAGAAGTGATTCGAACCCATACTCCCAGAAGCAACGCAACTGGTATGTACAAGACGCCTTAATCCACTTGACCATCACGACCGGACAAAATGAGGTGATAGCCGAGGCTATATGAACCACCCCACCGCCGGCACTCGGATAGTTATCTTGGGCATAGCATTTTACCAAATCACCTCATTCTTTGGGGCACACGTGAGGAACACAAATGCGAACAAGCCTGAATGGTCCCCAGGACATATGCAACTGAAAACTCACACCCCAGAAGTGACTCGAACCCATAGTCCCAGAAGCAACGCAACTGGTATGTACAAGACGCCTTAATCCACTTGACCATCACGACCGGACATAATGAGGTGATAGCCGAGGCTATATGAACCACCCCACCGCCGGCACTCGGATAGTTATCTTGGGCATAGCATTTTACCAAATCACCTCATTCTTTGGGGCACACGTGAGGAACACAAATGCGAACAAGCCTGAATGGTCCCCAGGACATATGCAACTGAAAACTCACACCCCAGAAGTGACTCGAACCCATACTCCCAGAAGCAACGCAACTGGTATGTACAAGACGCCTTAATCCACTTGACCATCACGACCGGACATAATGAGGTGATAGCCGAGGCTATATGAACCACCCCACCGCCGGCACTCGGATAGTTATCTTGGGCATAGCATTTTACCAAATCACCTCATTCTTTGGGGCACACGTGAGGAACACAAATGCGAACAAGCCTGAATGGTCCCCAGGACATATGCAACTGAAAACTCACACCCCAGAAGTGACTCGAACCCATACTCCCAGAAGCAACGCAACTGGTATGTACAAAACGCCTTAATCCACTTGACCATCACGACCGGACATAATGAGGTGATAGCCGAGGCTATATGAACCACCCTACCGCCGGCACTCGGATAGTTATCTTGGGCATAGCATTTTACCAAATTACCTCATTCTTTGGGGCACACGTGAGGAACACAAATGCGAACAAGCCTGAATGGTCCCCAGGACATATGCAACTGAAAACTCACACCCCAGAAGTGACTCGAACCCATACTCCCAGAAGCAACGCAACTGGTATGTACAAGACGCCTTAATCCACTTGACCATCACGACCGGACATAATGAGGTGATAGCCGAGGCTATATGAACCACCCCACCGCCGGCACTCGGATAGTTATCTTGGGCATAGCATTTTACCAAATCACCTCATTCTTTGGGGCACACGTGAGGAACACAAATGCGAACAAGCCTGAATGGTCCCCAGGACATATGCAACTGAAAACTCACACCCCAGAAGTGACTCGAACCCATACTCCCAGAAGCAACGCAACTGGTATGTACAAGACGCCTTAATCCACTTGACCATCACGACCGGACATAATGAGGTGATAGCCGAGGCTATATGAACCACCCCACCGCCGGCACTCGGATAGTTATCTTGGGCATAGCATTTTACCAAATCACCTCATTCTTTGGGGCACACGTGAGGAACACAAATGCGAACAAGCCTGAATGGTCCCCAGGACATATGCAACTGAAAACTCACACCCCAGAAGTGACTCGAACCCATACTCCCAGAAGCAACGCAACTGGTATGTACAAGACGCCTTAATCCACTTGACCATCACGACCGGACATAATGAGGTGATAGCCGAGGCTATATGAACCACCCCACCGCCGGCACTCGGATAGTTATCTTGGGCATAGCATTTTACCAAATCACCTCATTCTTTGGGGCACACGTGAGGAACACAAATGCGAACAAGCCTGAATGGTCCCCAGGACATATGCAACTGAAAACTCACACCCCAGAAGTGACTCGAACCCATACTCCCAGAAGCAACGCAACTGGTATGTACAAGACGCCTTAATCCACTTGACCATCACGACCGGACATAATGAGGTGATAGCCGAGGCTATATGAACCACCCCACCGCCGGCACTCGGATAGTTATCTTGGGCATAGCATTTTACCAAATCACCTCATTCTTTGGGGCACACGTGAGGAACACAAATGCGAACAAGCCTGAATGGTCCCCAGGACATATGCAACTGAAAACTCACACCCCAGAAGTGACTCGAACCCATACTCCCAGAAGCAACGCAACTGGTATGTACAAGACGCCTTAATCCACTTGACCATCACGACCGGACATAATGAGGTGATAGCCGAGGCTATATGAACCACCCCACCGCCGGCACTCGGATAGTTATCTTGGGCATAGCATTCTACCAAATCACCTCATTCTTTGGGGCACACGTGAGGAACACAAATGCGAACAAGCCTGAATGGTCCCCAGGACATATGCAACTGAAAACTCACACCCCAGAAGTGACTCGAACCCATACTCCCAGAAGCAACGCAACTGGTATGTACAAGACGCCTTAATCCACTTGACCATCACGACCGGACATAATGAGGTGATAGCCGAGGCTATATGAACCACCCCACCGCCGGCACTCGGATAGTTATCTTGGGCATAGCATTTTACCAAATCACCTCATTCTTTGGGGCACACGTGAGGAACACAAATGCGAACAAGCCTGAATGGTCCCCAGGACATATGCAACTGAAAACTCACACCCCAGAAGTGACTCGAACCCATACTCCCAGAAGCAACGCAACTGGTATGTACAAGACGCCTTAATCCACTTGACCATCACGACCGGACAAAATGAGGTGATAGCCGAGGCTATATGAACCACCCCACCGCCGGCACTCGGATAGTTATCTTGGGCATAGCATTTTACCAAATCACCTCATTCTTTGGGGCACACGTGAGGAACACAAATGCGAACAAGCCTGAATGGTCCCCAGGACATATGCAACTGAAAACTCACACCCCAGAAGTGACTCGAACCCATACTCCCAGAAGCAACGCAACTGGTATGTACAAAACGCCTTAATCCACTTGACCATCACGACCGGACATAATGAGGTGATAGCCGAGGCTATATGAACCACCCCACCGCCGGCACTCGGATAGTTATCTTGGGCATAGCATTTTACCAAATCACCTCATTCTTTGGGGCACACGTGAGGAACACAAATGCGAACAAGCCTGAATGGTCCCCAGGACATATGCAACTGAAAACTCACACCCCAGAAGTGACTCGAACCCATACTCCCAGAAGCAACGCAACTGGTATGTACAAGACGCCTTAATCCACTTGACCATCACGACCGGACATAATGAGGTGATAGCCGAGGCTATATGAACCACCCCACCGCCGGCACTCGGATAGTTATCTTGGGCATAGCATTTTACCAAATCACCTCATTCTTTGGGGCACACGTGAGGAACACAAATGCGAACAAGCCTGAATGGTCCCCAGGACATATGCAACTGAAAACTCACACCCCAGAAGTGACTCGAACCCATACTCCCAGAAGCAACGCAACTGGTATGTACAAGACGCCTTAATCCACTTGACCATCACGACCGGACATAATGAGGTGATAGCCGAGGCTATATGAACCACCCCACCGCCGGCACTCGGATAGTTATCTTGGGCATAGCATTTTACCAAATCACCTCATTCTTTGGGGCACACGTGAGGAACACAAATGCGAACAAGCCTGAATGGTCCCCAGGACATATGCAACTGAAAACTCACACCCCAGAAGTGACTCGAACCCATACTCCCAGAAGCAACGCAACTGGTATGTACAAGACGCCTTAATCCACTTGACCATCACGACCGGACATAATGAGGTGATAGCCGAGGCTATATGAACCACCCCCACCGCCGGCACTCGGATAGTTATCTTGGGCATAGCATTTTACCAAATCACCTCATTCTTTGGGGCACACGTGAGGAACACAAATGCGAACAAGCCTTCTGGGAGTATGGGTTCGAGTCACTTCTGGGGTGTGAGTTTTCAGTTGCATATGTCCTGGGGACCATTCAGGCTTGTTCGCATTTGTGTTCCTCACGTGTGCCCCAAAGAATGAGGTGATTTGGTAAAATGCTATGCCCAAGATAACTATCCGAGTGCCGGCGGTGGGGTGGTTCATATAGCCTCGGCTATCACCTCATTATGTCCGGTCGTGATGGTCAAGTGGATTAAGGCGTCTTGTACATACCAGTTGCGTTGCTTCTGGGAGTATGGGTTCGAGTCACTTCTGGGGTGTGAGTTTTCAGTTATATATATATATATATATATATATATATATATATATATATATATATATATATATATATATATATATATATATAATATGCTAACATGCTGTATTGTAGGGTGAAGTATATACTAAGCTGCAGCATACTCTTGTATGTTAGAACTTTGGTTTCAAAGATTTGTCTTAAAAAGTCAAAATGTGATAAAAGAGTATTTATAATATTGAAAGCAAAAATTAACAGCATACGTGATATAAATAATTTAGAATGAAAGGTCTATGTGAATATTATGGTATGTGGAGTGGTATACATATACAACTTAGAGTGACTACATAATACACACTCTGTATTTCTTTATTTGTTGTTTTAAATGGGAAAAGGATCCCACATAACTTTCTTGTATTGGTAAGGTCATTCCAAGAATTTTAACTGTTTGTTTTGAAGGTATTTCTGCTTTTATTAAGTCTGACTCTTGCAACATCAAAGAGATTTATCGTTGCAGACTTTAGGCAAATGTTTGAGGTCTGCACTCTAAGAGTTGCAAAGAAATCGAGCACACACATGTGAGTGTCTGTGATGTTTCAGAGTTCCAATGATCAAGGATTTAAATGACTTATCTGCATGCTGTTTGGGGTTGAAGTTTAATATTGTTCTGATTCTTGGTTAATGTTTAGTAATTATGTCTTATGTCACAGCAATCTTCCAGGTATTAAACTGTCTTTTTGCAGTGCAAAATGATTTAACATAGTTATCCATATATAAATATTAAGAGGAACCTCACCATAGCTGGTTGTCCAGCAGAGAGAGAACCCCGTTACCTAATGCCCCGCAACAACTATAAAGCTCTTAGCTTTATATATAGTTAAGAAAATTGTAAGTGAACACAAAAATATAGACAAGAGACGAGAGAAGTGAAAGAGAGATTCAGGCAGAATGATGTAATTCCTGGAAGGATATACAATGGGATAAAGAAAGATATTGAAAACTTAACAAAATGCCTTAATGTCTTAATGAAGATTGAACAAAGGTCTAATATATGTGTAAGAACATTGAAACCAAATTTTCAGATGCAACCTGCAAGAGTTCTCAAGGTACTGTAAACAATTTTCTATTTGTTTACAAAAAATTGTTTACAGCACCTCTGAGAAAGGATGTAGCGTGTATCCGAAAACTTTGGTTTTAATGCACTTATACATATATATATATATTGGGTCTTTTCTTCACTTTCAAAGAAAAATATATAATATAACTGGGTTCAAAAGCTTTATATATTGAATTTTACCCTTGATAATGTTAACAATTGTCAATGAAATGCAGCTCTTAGCGTAGGGCCAAAAATAAAATTGTAAAATGAACGTTTGAGGGTAAAAAATTTTACTTTCCTTCTCAAATGAAGAAAATATAAGAAAGTAATTAGAAGTTGTTACCCAAGCAGCAGGTTGTCCCCCTCTCTCTATGGCGCCTACTTATACTTCTTGTTCTTATACCAAAGAACTGTCAAGCTTCTGTGTTTCCTCTGATAACTACAGAGCTCTTGCCCTAAACACACTAGTAAATAAAGTGTTTAATGATATACTTCTTGACTTTCTAGCTGCCCTGCTAGACGCCGCTGACTCTCAGTTTACATGTATACCCGATTACCCGTGGAGGTTCCACCGCCTCGGTTATACCCGAGGTGGTGGAACCTATTCAGCAGTGCAGCTCACAAGTTAGCTCGGTGCTCACTTTGATTCTCGATGTCTCCAAAGTTTTTGAAAAAAGTTGAACACACCAAAATTTTTTGGGGTGAAATTTGCTTCGTAAAAAAGTGTGTCCTGTCATTACCAGATACATGTATGTATATTTTCTGGTTTACAAACTAGCAATAAAGTGTAGTATTGTCTTCTCTGAATATTTTTCAGTAAACATAAACTTAATAGACCTATGCACTTGGGGGGGGGGAGGGGAGGAGAAGGGATAGTACCAGGTGCAAGGGCTAAGCCACCACGACTATATAGCACTGGGAAGGGGTCAGGATAAGGATTTGGGATGAGACAGGAGGAAGGAATGGTGCCCAACCACTTGTGGTGGACGGTCGGGGATTTGAACGTCGACCTGCATGAAGCGAGACCGTCGCTCTACCGTCCAGCCTAAGTAGTTGGGCTCAAACTAGGTACTGTGTTTAGCTCTATATTACATGTGATTTTCCTTAATCCATTGTTAAAAGAGTTAAGAGCCAGTTGAATTGGCTGTTACATAGATAGTACTATTGTCATTGTGTTCTGTCATGCTGATGTTCTAGTTCTTCTCACACCGACCACAGATGCTATGGAAATAGAAATATGTGAAAATATGTAATAGTCTTCAATACAACCTGAAATTCAGTAGTGCCAAAGGTGCCATAGTTCCCTGTAACTCACAGGATTAGTGTTAGATTGATCCCACATTCAAATTACTTGTCAGAAAGTGATTGCTGTAAAGCATTCTAAGAAACATCCGGGGGTATATTATTTCTTTAAAGTTCCTACTTGATAATTTTTCTGTTGCTATGAGACCTAAAACCCAGAGCAAATTTTAGGAAATATAACTTAAGAACGAGTGTCATATATAGATGTAGCAGGTATACAGGATATAATACATACATTCTATGTAGCAGGTATACATATATGATGGTATAGCAGGTATATAGGATAGAATAAATCAACTAACTAGCAGAGAAAGGAAGGGAAACCCTTTGAACTATTGACACAATGAGGAGACTTACTGACAGACATTTTGAAGCCTGTTGAAGTTAGATCTATGTTGCATGAACTGTTTGTTGGGAGTGAGTTTGATCCCGGATAACTTTACAATCTGTTGAGAGAGAAAGCTCCGGGTGTGATATATATATATATATATATATATATATATATATATATATATATATATATATATATATATATATATATATATATATATATATATATATATATATATATATATATATATATGCGAACAAGCCTGAATGGTCCCCAGGACTATATGCGAATGAAAACTCACACCCCAGAAGTGACTCGAATCCATACTCCCAGAAGCAACGCAACTGGTAACTACAGGGCGCCTTAATCCGCTTGACCATCACGGCCGTCAAAAGGAAGTGATAGCCGAGGCTATTTGAGCCACTTCCCCGACGGCAACTCGGATGGTAATCTTGGGCATAGCATTTCACCAAATCACCTCATTCTTTGGGGCACACGTGAGGAACACAAATGCGAACAAGCCTGAATGGTCCCCAGGACTATATGCGAATGAAAACTCACACCCCAGAAGTGACTCGAACCCATACTCCCAGAAGCAACGCAACTGGTAACTACAGGGCGCCTTAATCCGCTTGACCATCACGGCCGTCAAAAGGAAGTGATAGCCGAGGCTATTTGAGCCACTTCCCCGACGGCAACTCGGATGGTAATCTTGGGCATAGCATTTCACCAAATCACCTCATTCTTTGGGGCACACGTGAGGAACACAAATGCGAACAAGCCTGAATGGTCCCCAGGACTATATGCGAATGAAAACTCACACCCCAGAAGTGACTCGAACCCATACTCCCAGAAGCAACGCAACTGGTAACTACAGGGCGCCTTAATCCGCTTGACCATCACGGCCGTCAAAAGGAAGTGATAGCCGAGGCTATTTGAGCCACTTCCCCGACGGCAACTCGGATGGTAATCTTGGGCATAGCATTTCACCAAATCACCTCATTCTTTGGGGCACACGTGAGGAACACAAATGCGAACAAGCCTGAATGGTCCCCAGGACTATATGCGAATGAAAACTCACACCCCAGAAGTGACTCGAACCCATACTCCCAGAAGCAACGCAACTGGTAACTACAGGGCGCCTTAATCCGCTTGACCATCACGGCCGTCAAAAGGAAGTGATAGCCGAGGCTATTTGAGCCACTTCCCCGACGGCAACTCGGATGGTAATCTTGGGCATAGCATTTCACCAAATCACCTCATTCTTTGGGGCACACGTGAGGAACACAAATGCGAACAAGCCTGAATGGTCCCCAGGACTATATGCGAATGAAAACTCACACCCCAGAAGTGACTCGAACCCATACTCCCAGAAGCAACGCAACTGGTAACTACAGGGCGCCTTAATCCGCTTGACCATCACGGCCGTCAAAAGGAAGTGATAGCCGAGGCTATTTGAGCCACTTCCCCGACGGCAACTCGGATGGTAATCTTGGGCATAGCATTTCACCAAATCACCTCATTCTTTGGGGCACACGTGAGGAACACAAATGCGAACAAGCCTGAATGGTCCCCAGGACTATATGCGAATGAAAACTCACACCCCAGAAGTGACTCGAACCCATACTCCCAGAAGCAACGCAACTGGTAACTACAGGGCGCCTTAATCCGCTTGACCATCACGGCCGTCAAAAGGAAGTGATAGCCGAGGCTATTTGAGCCACTTCCCCGACGGCAACTCGGATGGTAATCTTGGGCATAGCATTTCACCAAATCACCTCATTCTTTGGGGCACACGTGAGGAACACAAATGCGAACAAGCCTGAATGGTCCCCAGGACTATATGCGAATGAAAACTCACACCCCAGAAGTGACTCGAACCCATACTCCCAGAAGCAACGCAACTGGTAACTACAGGGCGCCTTAATCCGCTTGACCATCACGGCCGTCAAAAGGAAGTGATAGCCGAGGCTATTTGAGCCACTTCCCCGACGGCAACTCGGATGGTAATCTTGGGCATAGCATTTCACCAAATCACCTCATTCTTTGTGGCACACGTGAGGAACACAAATGCGAACAAGCCTGAATGGTCCCCAGGACTATATGCGAGTGAAAACTCACACCCCAGAAGTGACTCGAACCCATACTCCCAGAAGCAACGCAACTGGTAACTACAGGGCGCCTTAATCCGCTTGACCATCACGGCCGTCAAAAGGAAGTGATAGCCGAGGCTATTTGAGCCACTTCCCCGACGGCAACTCGGATGGTAATCTTGGGCATAGCATTTCACCAAATCACCTCATTCTTTGGGGCACACGTGAGGAACACAATGCGAACAAGCCTGAATGGGCCCCAGGACTATATGCGAATGAAAACTCACACCCCAGAAGTGACTCGAACCCATACTCCCAGAAGCAACGCAACTGGTAACTACAGGGCGCCTTAATCCACTTGACCATCACGGCCGTCAAAAGGAAGTGATAGCCGAGGCTATTTGAGCCACTTCCCCGACGGCAACTCGGATGGTAATCTTGGGCATAGCATTTCACCAAATCACCTCATTCTTTGGGGCACACGTGAGGAACACAATGCGAACAAGCCTGAATGGGCCCCAGGACTATATGCGAATGAAAACTCACACCCCAGAAGTGACTCGAACCCATACTCCCAGAAGCAACGCAACTGGTAACTACAGGGCGCCTTAATCCGCTTGACCATCACGGCCGTCAAAAGGAAGTGATAGCCGAGGCTATTTGAGCCACTTCCCCGACGGCAACTCGGATGGTAATCTTGGGCATAGCATTTCACCAAATCACCTCATTCTTTGGGGCACACGTGAGGAACACAAATGCGAACAAGCCTGAATGGTCCCCAGGACTATATGCGAATGAAAACTCACACCCCAGAAGTGACTCGAACCCATACTCCCAGAAGCAACGCAACTGGTAACTACAGGGCGCCTTAATCCGCTTGACCATCACGGCCGTCAAAAGGAAGTGATAGCCGAGGCTATTTGAGCCACTTCCCCGACGGCAACTCGGATGGTAATCTTGGGCATAGCATTTCACCAAATCACCTCATTCTTTGGGGCACACGTGAGGAACACAAATGCGAACAAGCCTGAATGGTCCCCAGGACTATATGCGAATGAAAACTCACACCCCAGAAGTGACTCGAACCCATACTCCCAGAAGCAACGCAACTGGTAACTACAGGGCGCCTTAATCCGCTTGACCATCACGGCCGTCAAAAGGAAGTGATAGCCGAGGCTATTTGAGCCACTTCCCCGACGGCAACTCGGATGGTAATCTTGGGCATAGCATTTCACCAAATCACCTCATTCTTTGGGGCACACGTGAGGAACACAAATGCGAACAAGCCTGAATGGTCCCCAGGACTATATGCGAATGAAAACTCACACCCCAGAAGTGACTCGAACCCATACTCCCAGAAGCAACGCAACTGGTAACTACAGGGCGCCTTAATCCGCTTGACCATCACGGCCGTCAAAAGATTACCATCCGAGTTGCCGTCGGGGAAGTGGCTCAAATAGCCTCGGCTATCACTTCCTTTTGACGGCCGTGATGGTCAAGCGGATTAAGGCGCCCTGTAGTTACCAGTTGCGTTGCTTCTGGGAGTATGGGTTCGAGTCACTTCTGGGGTGTGAGTTTTCATTCGCATATAGTCCTGGGGACCATTCAGGCTTGTTCGCATTTGTGTTCCTCACGTGTGCCCCAAAGAATGAGGTGATTTGGTGAAATGCTATGCCCAAGATTACCATCCGAGTTGCCGTCGGGGAAGTGGCTCAAATAGCCTCGGCTATCACTTCCTTTTGACGGCCGTGATGGTCAAGCGGATTAAGGCGCCCTGTAGTTACCAGTTGCGTTGCTTCTGGGAGTATGGGTTCGAGTCACTTCTGGGGTGTGAGTTTTCATTCGCATATAGTACTGGGGACCATTCAGGCTTGTTCGCATTTGTGTTCCTCACGTGTGCCCCAAAGAATGAGGTGATTTGGTGAAATGCTATGCCCAAGATTACCATCCGAGTTGCCGTCGGGGAAGTGGCTCAAATAGCCTCGGCTATCACTTCCTTTTGACGGCCGTGATGGTCAAGCGGATTAAGGCGCCCTGTAGTTACCAGTTGCGTTGCTTCTGGGAGTATGGGTTCGAGTCACTTCTGGGGTGTGAGTTTTCATTCGCATATAGTCCTGGGGACCATTCAGGCTTGTTCGCATTTGTGTTCCTCACGTGTGCCCCAAAGAATGAGGTGATTTGGTGAAATGCTATGCCCAAGATTACCATCCGAGTTGCCGTCGGGGAAGTGGCTCAAATAGCCTCGGCTATCACTTCCTTTTGACGGCCGTGATGGTCAAGCGGATTAAGGCGCCCTGTAGTTACCAGTTGCGTTGCTTCTGGGAGTATGGGTTCGAGTCACTTCTGGGGTGTGAGTTTTCATTCATATATATATATATATATATATATATATATATATATATATATATATATATATATATATATATATATATATATATATATATATATATATATATATATGTGTGTGTGTGTGTGTGTGTGTGTGTGTATCACGAAAATAAACACGTAATTAAAAATTCACTCCTTCTGAAGATGTATTAATATACGAAAGTACTTAAGGAAATTCCTGTTTCAATTTTCCTCCGTGGTCTGACACTATAGACCTCTGACAGTCTGACATATATATGTATATATATATATATATATATATATATATATATATATATATATATATATATATATATATATATATATATATATATATATATATATATATATATATATATATATATATTATATATACTTTACATTACGTCCTTTTTTTGTAAAATAAAGTACTTACCTAGTTGTGCTTGCGGGGGTTGAGCTTTGACTCTTTGGTCCCGCCTCTCACCCGTTAATCAACTGGTGTACAGATTCCTGTGTGCCAAAGTGTGCCAATATCTGTATTATTGCTCTAATGGTAAACAATACTTCATTTTTCCAATATGTGTCTCTTTGGAAACTGTATCAAAATGTTACTCACTTTACAGCAAAAAAATTTAAGTTTGATTTAGACTGTTGTACACATGTTTAGTTCAACCTTTAGTGTAATGATTTGAATGAGTTTGTGCAGAAATAGTTTATGATTTTCATGTCATTGAAAATTGTGGGTTGTAAATCTAATTCTTGAGCTCATTTATAATTACAAATATGTTATTATTATGACGTTCTCTTAGGTAAATAATGAATTGTAAATCTGTGTAAACTAGTCTAAATGTATATGTACAAAACATACTTTTAAAAATGAAATATTTCAATTCAATTCAGTTAAGAAAGAGACTAAAAAGTGAGAACAATATTGACAGAAAAGAGTGTGGTCTCCAGTGGGAAAAAAACACGAATGGTGTAATTGAGAAATGAAAAAAAACACAGATATTTTCGTTCAGGCTTTCTCGTGTTGATCGACGCTTCTGAAGTAATATACTCACCTAGTTGAGCTAGTAGGGTCGAGCTCTGGCTCTTTGGTCCCGCCTCTCAACTGTCAATCAACTAGTGTAGAGATTCCTGAGCCTATTGGGCTCTATCATATCTACACTTGAAACTGTGTATGGAGTCAGCCTCCACCACATCACTGCCTAATGCATTCCATTTACTAACTACTCTGTCACTGATAACGTTCTTTCTAACGTCTCTGTGGCTCATTTGCTTACTCAGTTTCCACCTGTGTCCCCTTGTTCGTATACCACCTGCGTTAAATAATCCATCCTTGTCTACCCTGTCAATTCCCCTGAGAATTTTGTATGTAGTGATCATGTTTTCCAGCGCTCTTCTGTCTTCCAGCGACGTGAGGTGCAGTCTGTGTGCGTGTATGTGTGTGTGTGTGCGTGTCTGCTTCAACTGTAAGATAATATTTACAATTTGAGCGTTGTTGATTTTTATATTCCGTTTTCCAGACATGCCCATCAATCATACCCATCAATCATACTCATCCACAATTCAAAAATCTTTTTGCTATTCTTCTCCTGCTTTTATCAGCCTCGCTACTTCTCTCTTCACTGCCTCATGAAGTTCTGTGACTCATGAGTCTCGTGGGTCAAAAGTGTCTGTACTCAGCATGTGTCTGTACTCAGTAATGAGTAGGTGTACTCAACTACTCATTACTTGTTGAGGGAAAAATCACTGCTAACACACATTTATAATCTCTCCTCAAGGCTTACAAACTTATATCAATTTTGGCTTCCTAAATCTCCCAATTCACAAGAAATTCGCCATAGATATGGAAGAAAATTATGGGGTAATTTTGGATTTAGTGTTCGAGTAATATAATCATTTTTAAGATGATTTTAGCTCCTATTGCAATTACCGAGAGACTTAAGAGGATTAAGTAGGTAGGTCAATCCCGCAGGCGTATGTATAACAATTTGTATAACAGATGATTTAAGAGTTCTGTGATTGCATTCAATGATGCAATTATGCAACCCATCCTCCTGTTAGGGTAATACTTATAGTAATGATGAGGATATATATAAATAAATATATATATATATATATATATATATATATATATATATATATATATATATATATATATATATATATATATATATATATATATATATATATATATTGCGTTTTTACATAGCTCGTCCTTTCCCGGGAACGTAACACAATTATTATAAAACAAGAACAAGACACACACACACACACACACACACACACACACACACACACACACACACACACACACACACACACACACACACACACACACACACACACACACACACACACACACACACACACTCACACACACACACACACACACACACACACACACACACACACACACACACACACACACACACACTCACACACACACATTCCAATGACAAATGGAATGCACTAGGAAGTAATGTGGTAGAGGCTGACTCCATACACAGTTTCAAGTGTAGATATGATAGAGCCCAGTAGGCTCAGGAACCTGTACACCAGTTGATTGACAGTTGAGAGACCAAAGAGCCAGAGCTTAACCCATAGAAGCACAATTAGGTGAATACAACTAGGTGAGCACACATTGCTGACTTATGGAACAAATTAGCGGGTAATGTATTATATGTGAGCTCTCTGGCTCTTCTGATGCGAAAGGTAGATATATATGTGAATAAGTTTGAGTAGATATGAACGAGAGCTGCCTCGTATGGGCCAATAAGACCTGCAGAGTCATTTATTATATTTTCTTAATTGTTAAATGAGTCGTACAAGTCGCCAGAGCTATTGTATTTTGAGTCAGTGAGGAGCTGTTGAGGTGAATTATTATATTTCGTTAAACACAACTCAGAGATCAGAAAATATAAACACAGACGACGTTTCGGTCCGTCCTGAACCACATAAGGTCAGAGTGTGAGTTAGAGGGCGAGGAGGTCAAAGGTCACTATCATGGTAAGTGTAAATAATGGGTTAGAAGGGGCCAACATGTTGTCACTTTTCTTATTTTTCAGACGTGTGAGTTGTGTGTGTACTTGCCTAGTTGTACTTATCTAGTTGTGCTTGCGGGGGTTGAGCTCTGGCTCTTTGGTCCCGCCTCTCAACTGTCTATCAACAGGTGTACAGGTTCCTGAGCCTACGGGGCTCTATCATATCTACACTTGAAACTGTGTATGGAGTCAGCCTCCACCACATCACTTCCTAATGCATTCCATTTGTCAATGGAATGTGTGTGTGTGTGTTTTTGTGTGTGTGTGTGTGTGTGTGGGTGTGTGTGTGTGTGTGTGTGTGTGTGTGTGTGTGTGTGTGTGTGTGTGTGTGTGTGTTTATGTGTGTGTGTACTCACCTAGTTGTGTTTGCGGGAGTTGAGCTCTGGCTCTTTGGTCCCGCCTCTCAACCGTCAATCAACAGATAGATTGACAGGTAGATCATACTGTGTGTATGTGTGTATGTGTTTATGTGTTTGTGTGTATGTATGTGTGTGTGTGTGTGAGTAAAGGTTGGTTTCCACAGCAGCATTCACACACAGCTCAAAATATCGGAACAAACAGGACAGGACAACAACGTTCCTCCAGTTTCCACATCATTATATATTATCAACGTTACCTGGAAGAATAATTATAATATGTAGCTAAATATATATAATTCAGCAGTTATATATAATTGGGTTATTTGATATGTTATTTGTTATAAATAGTAGTTAGCATACTTCGAGAATGTTCATATTGTATGTGGTAACTATTTGTATCATAATGTACACTTGTGTTAGTAATTGCATTCACGTGTCTGCTGGCTCACTATCCAGGTGTCTGCTGGAACAACATCCACGTGTCTGCTGGAACACCATCCACGTGTCTGCTGGAACACTATCCAGGTGTCTGCTGGCTCACTATCCAGGTGTCTGCTGGAACACCATCCACGTGTCTGCTGGCTCACCATCCAGGTGTCTGCTGGCTCACCATCCACGTGTCTGCTGGCTCACCATCCACGTGTCTGCTGGAACACCATCCACGAGTCTGCTGGCTCACCATCCTGGTGTCTGCTGGAACACCATCCACGTGTCTGCTGGCTCACCATCCACGTGTCTGCTGGAACACCATCCACGAGTCTGCTGGAACACCATCCACGTGTCTGCTGGCTCACCATCCTGGTGTCTGCTGGAACACCATCCACGTGTCTGCTGGCTCACCATCCACGTGTCTGCTGGAACACCATCCACGAGTCTGCTGGCTCACCATCCTGGTGTCTGCTGGAACACCATCCACGTGTCTGCTGGCTCACCATCCACGTGTCTGCTGGAACACCATCCACGTGTCTGCTGGAACACCATCCACGTGTCTGCTGGCTCACCATCCTGGTGTCTGCTGGAACACCATCCTGGTGTCTGCTGGCTCACCATCCTGGTGTCTGCTGGAACACCATCCACGTGTCTGCTGGCTCACCATCCACGTGTCTGCTGGAACACCATCCACGAGTCTGCTGGAACACCATCCACGTGTCTGCTGGCTCGCCATCCAGGTGTCTGCTGGCTCACCATCCACTTGGCTGCTGGAACACCATCCTGGTGTCTGCTGGCTCACCATCCTGGTGTCTGCTGGCTCACCATCCTGGTGTCTGCTGGAACACCATCCTGGTGTCTGCTGGAACACCATCCTGGTGTCGCTGGCTCACCATCCTGGTGTCTGCTGGAACACCATCCAGGTGTCTGTTGGCTCACCATCCACGTGACTGCTGGAACATCATCCACGTGTCTGCTGGTTCACCATCCACGTGTCTGCTGGAACACCATCCAGGTGTCTGCTGGCTCACTATCCAGGTGTCTGCTGGAACACCATCCACGTGTCTGCTGGAACACCATCCACGTGTCTGCTGGCTCACCATCTACGTGTCTGCTGGAACACCATCCACGTGTCTGTTGGAACACCATCCACGTGTCTGCTGGAACACCATCCACGTGTCTGTTGGAACACCATCCACGTGTCTGCTGGAACACCATCCACGTGTCTGTTGGAACACCATCCTGGTGTCTGCTGGAACACCATCCACGTGTCTGTTGGAACACCATCCACGTGTCTGCTGGAACACCATCCACGTGTCTGCTGGCTCACCATCCTGGTGTCTGCTGGAACACCATCCTGGTGTCTGCTGGCTCACCATCCACGTGTCTGCTGGAACACCATCCACGTGTCTGCTGGCTCACCATCCTGGTGTCTGCTGGAACACCATCCTGGTGTCTGCTGGCTCACCATCCACGTGTCTGCTGGAACAAGAGAATTCACCAACTACTCTCACTTTATTGCAGTAAAGAACCCAACGATTATCTTTACTGCTCCTAAACCAAATAAAAATATTGTGATTACATTTTTACAATTACAATTACAATCGTGCCTCGAGAAACAACTACAATCAATAAAATAAAAAAAATTAACAATCTCTCACAAAGACTGAACCAGCAATGGCGTTTAAGAAAATAAATTGCTTCGAGCTCTCCTGAGTTCTATGGTCTAGTATATTTTCAAAAACATTTCTACTTAGAATTCTATGTAAAGAAAAAATAAAGGGGAAATATTGCACTGAAACACAGGTTAATGGTGCCAGCTCTATGGTGCCAGCTCTAAGGTGCTAGCTCTATGGTGCCAGCTCTATGGTGCCAGCTATAAGGTGCCAGCTCTAAGGTGCCAGCTCTATGGTGCCAGCTCTATGGTGCCAGCTTTATGGTGCTAGCTCTATGGTGCCAGCTCTGTGGTGCCAGCTCTATGGTGCCAGCTTTATGGTGCTAGCTCTAAGGTGCCAGCTCTATGGTGCCAGCTCTAAGGTGCCAGCTCTATGGTGCCAGCTCTATGGTGCCAGCTTTATGGTGCTAGCTCTAAGGTGCCAGCTCTATGGTGCCAGCTTTATGGTGCTAGCTCTAAGGTGCCAGCTCTATGGTGCCAGCTCTATGGTGCCAGCTTTATGGTGCGAGCTATAAGGTGCCAGCTATAAGGTGCCAGCTCTAAGGTGCCAGCTCTATGGTGCCAGCTCTATGGTGCCAGCTCTATGGTGCCAGCTCTATGGTGCCAGCTCTATGGTGCCAGCTCTAAGGTGCCAGCTCTAAGGTGCCAGCTCTATGGTGCCAGCTTTATGGTGCGAGCTCTAAGGTGCCAGCTCTATGGTGCCAGCTTTATGGTGCCAGCTATAAGGTGCCAGCTATAAGGTGCCAGCTCTAAGGTGCCATCTCTATGGTGCCAGCTCTATGGTGCCAGCTCTATGGTGCCAGCTCTATGGTGCCAGCTCTATGGTGCCAGCTCTATGGTGCCAGCTTTATGGTGCTAGCTCTAAGGTGCCAGCTCTATGGTGCCAGCTCTATGGTGCCAGCTCTATGGTGCCAACTCTAAGGTGCCAGCTCTATGGTGCCAGCTTTATGGTGCGAGCTCTAAGGTGCCAGCTCTATGGTGCCAGCTCTATGGTGCCAGCTCTATGGTGCCAGCTCTATGGTGCCAGCTCTAAGGTACCAGCTCTATGGTGCCAGCTTTATGGTGCCAGCTCTATGGTGCCAGCTCTATGGTGCCAGCTCTATGGTGCCAGCTTTATGGTGCCAGCTCTATGGTGCCAGCTCTATGGTGCCAGCTCTATGGTGCCAGCTCTATGGTGCCAGCTCTAAGGTGCCAGCTCTAAGGTGCCAGCTCTATGGTGCCAGCTCTATGGTGCCAGCTCTATGGTGCCAGCTCTATGGTGCCAGCTTTATGGTGCCAGCTCTATGGTGCCAGCTCTATGGTGCCAGCTCTATGGTGCCAGCTCTATGGTGCCAGCTTATGGTGCCAGCTATGGTGCCAGCTCTATGGTGCCAGCTCTATGGTGCCAGCTCTATGGTGCCAGCTCTATGGTGCCAGCTCTATGGTGCCAGCTATGGTATGGTGCCAGCTCTATGGTGCCAGCTCTATGGTGCCAGCTCTATGGTGCCAGCTCTATGGTGCCAGCTCTAGCTCTATGGTGCCAGCTCTATGGTGCCAGCTATGGTGCCAGCTCTATGGTGCCAGCTCTATGGTGCCAGCTTTATGGTGCCAGCTCTATGGTGCCAGCTCTATGGTGCCAGCTATGGTATGGTGCCAGCTCTATGGTGCCAGCTCTAAGGTGCCAGCTCTATGGTGCCAGCTCTATGGTGCCAGCTCTATGGTGCCAGCTCTATGGTGCCAGCTCTATGGTGCCTAGCTCTATGGTATGGTGCCAGCTCTATGGTGCCAGCTCTATGGTGCCAGCTCTAATGGTGCCAGCTCTATGGTGCCAGCTCTATGGTGCCAGCTCTATGGTGCCAGCTCTATGGTGCCAGCTCTATAAGGTGCCAGCTCTATGGTGCCAGCTCTAAGGTGCCAGCTCTATGGTGCCAGCTCTATGGTGCCAGCTCTATGGTGCCAGCTCTATGGTGCCAGCTCTATGGGTGCCAGCTCTATGGTGCCAGCTCTATGGTGCCAGCTCTATGGTGCCAGCTCTATGGTGCCAGCTCTATGGTGCCAGCTCTATGGTGCCAGCTCTATGGTGCCAGCTCTATGGTGCCAGCTCTATGGTGCCAGCTCTATGGTGCCAGCTCTATGGTGCCAGCTCTATGGTGCCAGCTCTATGGTGCCAGCTCTATGGTGCCAGCTCTATGGTGCCAGCTCTATGGTGCCAGCTCTATGGTGCCAGCTCTATGGTGCCAGCTCTATGGTGCCAGCTCTATGGTGCCAGCTCTATGGTGCCAGCTCTATGGTGCCAGCTCTAATGGTGCCAGCTCTATGGTGCCAGCTCTATGGTGCCAGCTCTATGGTGCCAGCTCTATGGTGCCAGCTCTATGGTGCCAGCTCTATGGTGCCAGCTCTATGGTGCCAGCTCTATGGTGCCAGCTCTATGGTGCCAGCTCTATGGTGCCAGCTCTATGGTGCCAGCTCTATGGTGCCAGCTCTATGGTGCCAGCTCTATGGTGCCAGCTCTATGGTGCCAGCTCTATGGTGCCAGCTCTATGGTGCCAGCTCTATGGTGCCAGCTCTATGGTGCCAGCTCTATGGTGCCAGCTCTATGGTGCCAGCTCTATGGTGCCAGCTCTATGGTGCCAGCTCTATGGTGCCAGCTCTATGGTGCCAGCTCTATGGTGCCAGCTCTATGGTGCCAGCTCTATGGTGCCAGCTCTATGGTGCCAGCTCTATGGTGCCAGCTCTATGGTGGTGCCAGCTCTATGGTGCCAGCTCTATGGTGCCAGCTCTATGGTGCCAGCTCTATGGTGCCAGCTCTAAGGTGCCAGCTCTATGGTGCCAGCTCTATGGTGCCAGCTCTAAGGTGCCAGCTCTATGGTGCCAGCTCTATGGTGCCAGCTCTATGGTGCCAGCTCTATGGTGCCAGCTCTATGGTGCCAGCTCTATGGTGCCAGCTCTAAGGTGCCAGCTCTATGGTGCCAGCTCTAAGGTGCCAGCTCTAAGGTGCCAGCTCTAAGGTGCCAGCTCTATGGTGCCAGCTCTATGGTGCCAGCTCTAAGGTGCCAGCTCTATGGTGCCAGCTCTATGGTGCCAGCTCTAAGGTGCCAGCTCTAAGGTGCCAGCTCTAAGGTGCCAGCTCTATGGTGCCAGCTCTAGGTGCCAGGTGCCAGCTCTATGGTGCCAGCTCTATGGTGCCAGCTCTATGGTGCCAGCTCTATGGTGCCAGCTCTAAGGTGCCAGCTCTAAGGTGCCAGCTCTAAGGTGCCAGCTCTATGGTGCCAGCTCTATGGTGCCAGCTCTATGGTGCCAGCTCTATGGTGCCAGCTCTATGGTGCCAGCTCTATGGTGCCAGCTCTATGGTGCCAGCTCTATGGTGCCAGCTCTATGGTGCCAGCTCTATGGTGCCAGCTCTATGGTGCCAGCTCTAAGGTGCCAGCTCTAAGGTGCCAGCTCTATGGTGCCAGCTCTATGGTGCCAGCTCTAAGGAGCCAGCTCTATGGTGCCAGCTCTAAGGTGCCAGCTCTAAGGTGCCAGCTCTATGGTGCCAGCTCTAAGGTGCCAGCTCTATGGTGCCAGCTCTATGGTGCCAGCTCTATGGTGCCAGCTCTATGGTGCCAGCTCTATGGTGCCAGCTCTATGGTGCCAGCTCTAAGGTGCCAGCTCTATGGTGCCAGCTCTATGGTGCCAGCTCTATGGTGCCAGCTCTATGGTGCCAGCTCTATGGTGCCAGCTCTAAGGTGCCAGCTCTATGGTGCCAGCTCTAAGGTGCCAGCTCTAAGGTGCTAGCTCTATGGTGCCAGCTCTATGGTGCCAGCTCTATGGTGCCAGCTCTATGGTGCTAGCTCTAAGGTGCCAGCTCTATCGTGGCAAATATTTAGGTGAGTGTGCCTAGAATTGGTGCCAGGACGCGTGCAAGAATAGACGCAAAAATGGGTGCCAGAGACAAGAACAGAAACGTTTAGGCAAACTAGGTGTTCAAATACATGTCAAAACTATTACAAAATGGTCTAAATTTTTAACAATATTACATATAGTGATCATATTGAAAATTCTCAAGGATAAAATTGCTTGGAAAGTTCTTTGTGAACATTTTGTTCTGAAGTGAATTATATTGAGAACTATTTTTCCTCTGAAGTCGAAATAGATGTTTAAAAACAATATTTTATTGACGGCGACGACAATATTTGCTTCTGGGAGACAGAACATTATCTATTTCTTGACAAGACGGAGTATTACTTGTATTTACCCGAGGACCAGTATTGGCCTCAACGGGGATAGAAAGCCGGCGGCTTGTCAGAGGTCCCCACCCTTGTTCCTAAGGATTTTTTGGGCATTTTGAGACACTTAATTGTTGTGGGTGTTCAATGGTGTTCATTGGTACATATATATATATATATATATATATATATATATATATATATATATATATATATATATATATATATATATATATATATATATATATATTATTAAATATGACCGAAAAAGTAAGATTAATAATTCTAACACGAATTTTCTCAATCTTTCGTACATTACGCTTCACTGTTGGAGGTAAATCAAAAATCACTTCTCCAAAATTCATTTTTATTTCTAGTCTGACGCGACACGGGCGCGTTTCGTAAAACTTATTACATTTTCAAAGACTTCACAAATACACAACTGATTAGAACTTGCGTTTCCCTGATTTTATATCTACATTTGAGTGAGGTGGGAAGGGTGATGTGGCATTAACACAAGACAGAACAGGAGGGGATATTAATAGGGTATTAAAAGTATCAACACAAGACAGAACAGAAACAATGGGTATTGAATAGAAGTGTTTGTAGAAAGCCTATTGGTCCATATTTCTTGATGCTTCTATATTGGAGCGGAGTCTTGAGGTGGGTAGAATATAGTTGTGCAATAATTGGCTGTTGATTGCTGGTGTTGACTTCTTGATGTGTAGTGCCTCGCAAACGTCAAGCCGCCTGCTATCGCTGTATCTATCGATGATTTCTGTGTTGTTTACTAGGATTTCTCTGGCGATGGTTTGGTTATGGGAAGAGATTATATGTTCCTTAATGGAGCCCTGTTGCTTATGCATCGTTAAACGCCTAGAAAGAGATGTTGTTGTCTTGCCTATATACTGGGTTTTTTGGAGCTTACAGTCCCCAAGTGGGCATTTGAAGGCATAGACGACATTAGTCTCTTTTAAAGCGTTCTGTTTTGTGTCTGGAGAGTTTCTCATGAGTAGGCTGGCCGTTTTTCTGGTTTTATAGTAAATCGTCAGTTGTATCCTCTGATTTTTGTCTGTAGGGATAACGTTTCTATTAACAATATCTTTCAGGACCCTTTCCTCCGTTTTATGAGCTGTGGAAAAGAAGTTCCTGTAAAATAGTCTAATAGGGGGTATAGGTGTTGTGTTAGTTGTCTCTTCAGAGGTTGCATGGCTTTTCACTTTCCTTCTTATGATGTCTTCGATGAAACCATTGGAGAAGCCGTTATTGACTAGGACCTGCCTTACCCTACAGAGTTCTTCGTCGACTTGCTTCCATTCTGAGCTGTGGCTGAGAGCACGGTCGACGTATGCGTTAACAACACTCCTCTTGTACCTGTCAGGGCAGTCGCTGTTGGCATTTAGGCACATTCCTATGTTTGTTTCCTTAGTGTAGACTGCAGTGTGGAAACCTCCGCCCTTTTCCATGACTGTTACATCTAGAAAAGGCAGCTCGGCTCGTGATCCAGCCTGTACTCCTCTTGACATGCCAGAAAGTATTCTGAGGAAACTACTCCAAGCTTGTACTAAAGAGGCACCCTTCTTGAGCCCGGATGGGCACATGTATAAGCAAGTAGATGGGGTCGCCATGGGTTCTCCCCTAGGTGTCCTGTTTGCAAACTTCTACATGGGTACCATCGAGCAAAAAGTCTTAGTCGACATGAACTTGAAACCGGCCATATACTGCAGGTATGTTGACGACATTTTTACACAGGTACCTGATGTCAGACATCTGCAGAAGCTGAAGGAGGCATTTGAGCAGAGTTCCGTGCTGCATTTCACTTACGAGACGGAAAAGGATGGGAAGCTGCCTTTTCTAGATGTAACAGTCATGGAAAAGGGCGGAGGTTTCCACACTGCAGTCTACACTAAGGAAACAAACATAGGAATGTGCCTAAATGCCAACAGCGACTGCCCTGACAGGTACAAGAGGAGTGTTGTTAACGCATACGTCGACCGTGCTCTCAGCCACAGCTCAGAATGGAAGCAAGTCGACGAAGAACTCTGTAGGGTAAGGCAGGTCCTAGTCAATAACGGCTTCTCCAATGGTTTCATCGAAGACATCATAAGAAGGAAAGTGAAAAGCCATGCAACCTCTGAAGAGACAACTAACACAACACCTATACCCCCTATTAGACTATTTTACAGGAACTTCTTTTCCACAGCTCATAAAACGGAGGAAAGGGTCCTGAAAGATATTGTTAATAGAAACGTTATCCCTACAGACAAAAATCAGAGGATACAACTGACGATTTACTATAAAACCAGAAAAACGGCCAGCCTACTCATGAGAAACTCTCCAGACACAAAACAGAACGCTTTAAAAGAGACTAATGTCGTCTATGCCTTCAAATGCCCACTTGGGGACTGTAAGCTCCAAAAAACCCAGTATATAGGCAAGACAACAACATCTCTTTCTAGGCGTTTAACGATGCATAAGCAACAGGGCTCCATTAAGGAACATATAATCTCTTCCCATAACCAAACCATCGCCAGAGAAATCCTAGTAAACAACACAGAAATCATCGATAGATACAGCGATAGCAGGCGGCTTGACGTTTGCGAGGCACTACACATCAAGAAGTCAACACCAGCAATCAACAGCCAATTATTGCACAACTATATTCTACCCACCTGAAGACTCCGCTCCAATATAGAAGCATCAAGAAATATGGACCAATAGGCTTTCTACAAACACTTCTATTCAATACCCATTGTTTCTGTTCTGTCTTGTGTTGATACTTTTAATACCCTATTAATATCCCCTCCTGTTCTGTCTTGTGTTAATGCCACATCACCCTTCCCACCTCACTCAAATGTAGATATAAAATCAGAGATACGTTCTAATCAGTTGTGTATTTGTGAAGTCTTTGAAAATGTAATAAGTTTTACGAAACGCGCCCGTGTCACGTCAGACTAGAAATAAAAATGAATTTTGGAGAAGTGATTTTGATTTACCTCCAACAGTGAAGCGTAATGTACGAAAGATTGAGAAAATTCGTGTTAGAATTATTAATCTTACTTTTTCGGTCATATTTAATAATATATGTCTACAGGAAAGACTGCTACCAAAATATACTAATATATATATATATATATATATATATATATATATATATATATATATATATATATATTGTGACAATAATCTCCTTAAAGAGATTGAGCCTGCTCTTCCCTCTACAAATACGTCGCAACAAACTATATAAAACTACTAGGGAAGAAATGTCCAACAACGACAACAACACCAGCAAGGTTTGCCAGCGAGCAAAACGTATGCAGCCAGAGACACCTGTTCAGACTCAAACCGCCAAACTACCTGTTGATCGCTACCGGCTCCGCTGATTGGTCGCCGGCCGGGCTGCAACTGCACTCCACCCCCCCATACTACTAGATGTCTGGGGTCGCCACGACCTCAGACCTCAGAATATTCTGTGCTTTCGCAGTTACCACTCCTCCCGGCTAGACGTTAGCGTATACTGAGAGAGGCGGTAGCTTAAAGCCAATATTCCAGCACCTTCCATTTATTTTTGTATTGCACTTCTTGTTATTTTGTCTTAACGTAACTTTTCATTGTGTCATTTAATTATTCTTATTATTTTGATCGATTGATTTTATTATACAAATTTGTTTGTCCATTTTTTCATGTTTTGATTTATTTAACGTAATTAAAATTTCATTGTTAAAATTTACTTGTATTTTGTGTGTCTTCTCCTTACCTTACCACAGACGAAGTTCCAGTTTTTCTATTTTTTTATAACTATGTGACGAGGCCATACCCCTAGCCTTAAACAGCCGAACACCATCGCGTTACCGTCACAATATATATATAGATAGATAGATAGATAGATAGATATGTGTGTGTGTGTGTGTGTGTGTGTGTGTGTGTGTGTGTGTGTGTGTGTGTGTGTGTGTGTGTGTGTGTGTGTGTATGTGTGTGTGTGTGTGTTCATGTGCATCTTTATATTTATAAATTAGGGGGATACAACCTCTGTTGTGTTTGTAAGGACCCTCAGCCTCAAAGAAGAAGATATGTAGCACCATAGTAGGGGATGCCTCGTAGCACTCCCACGAACGCTCCCATATATCTATTTCTACCACTCCGTTATATATATATATAACTGTTTTGTTATATTCAAACTTTATTACACAAAATGATTTACAAACTTTGACTCCACGCAACGTGCAAAGTTTCTTCTTATGTGTTCCTTAGAGGACCAGAGGTGCCAGCTCTATGGTGCCAGCTCTATGGTGCCAGCTCTAAGGTGCCAGCTCTATGGTGCCAGCTCTAAGGTGCCAGCTCTATGGTGCCAGCTCTATGGTGCCAGCTCTATGGTGCCAGCTCTAAGGTGCCAGCTCTATGGTGCCAGCTCTATGGTGCCAGCTCTAAGGTGCCATCTCTATGGTGCCAGCTCTAAGGTGCCAGCTCTATGGTGCCAGCTCCATGGTGCCAGCTCTATGGTGCCAGCTCTAAGGTGCCAGCTCTATGGTGCCAGCTCTAAGGTGCCAGCTCTAAGGTGCCAGCTCTAAGGTGCCAGCTCTAAGGTGCCAGCGCTAAGGTGCCAGCTCTATGGTGCCAGCTCTAAGGTGCCAGCTCTAAGGTGCCAGCTCTAAGGTGCCAGCTCTATGGTGCCAGCTCTAAGGTGCCAGCTCTAAGGTGCCAGCTCTATGTACCAGCTCTAAGGTGCCAGCTCTAAGGTGCCAGCTCTATGTACCAGCTCTAAGGTGCCAGCTCTATGGTGCCAGCTCTAAGGTGCCAGCTCTAAGGTGCCAGCTCTAAGGTGCCAGCTCTAAGGTGCCAGCTCTAAGGTGCCAGCTCTATGGTGCCAGCTCTAAGGTGCCAGCTCTAAGGTGCCAGCTCTAAGGTGCCAGCTCTAAGGTGCCAGCTCTAAGGTGCCAGCTCTATGGTGCCAGCTCTATGGTGCCAGCTCTATGGTGCCAGCTCTAAGGTGCCAGCTCTAAGGTGCCAGCTCTAAGGTGCCAGCTCTATGTACCAGCTCTAAGGTGTCAGCTCTAAGGTGCCAGCTCTAAGGTGCCAGCTCTATGGTGCCAGCTCTAAGGTGCCAGCTCTAAGGTGCCAGCTCTATGTACCAGCTCTAAGGTGCCAGCTCTAAGGTGCCAGCTCTATGTACCAGCTCTAAGGTGCCAGCTCTAAGGTGCCAGCTCTATGGTGCCAGCTCTATGGTGCCAGCTCTAAGGTGCCAGCTCTAAGGTGCCAGCTCTAAGGTGCCAGCTCTATGGTGCCAGCTCTAAGGTGCCAGCTCTAAGGTGCCACCTCTAAGGTGCCAGCTCTAAGGTGCCAGCTCTAAGGTGCCAGCTCTAAGGTGCCAGCTCTATGGTGCCAGCTCTAAGGTGCCAGCTCTATGGTGTCAGCTCTAAGGTGCCGGCTCTAAGGTGCCGGCTCTAAGGTGCCAGCTCTAAGGGGCCGGCTCTAAGGTGCCGGCTCTAAGGTGCCAGCTCTAAGGTGCCAGCTCTAAGGTGCCAGCTCTAAGGTGCCAGCTCTATGGTGCCAGCTCTAAGGTGCCGGCTCTAAGGTGCCGGCTCTAAGGTGCCGGCTCTAAGGTGCCAGCTCTAAGGTGCCAGCTCTAAGGTGCCGGCTCTAAGGTGCCGGCTCTAAGGTGCCAGCTCTAAGGTGCCAGCTCTAAGGTGCCAGCTCTAAGGTGCCAGCTCTATGGTGCCGGCTCTAAGGTGCCAGCTCTAAGGTGCCAGCTCTAAGGTGCCAGCTCTATGGTGCCAGCTCTAAGGTGCCAGCTCTAAGGTGCCAGCTCTAAGGTGCCGGCTCTAAGGTGCCAGCTCTAAGGTGCCGGCTCTAAGGTGCCGGCTCTAAGGTGCCAGCTCTAAGGTGCCAGCTCTAAGGTGCCGGCTCTAAGGTGCCGGCTCTAAGGTGCCAGCTCTAAGGTGCCAGCTCTAAGGTGCCAGCTCTAAGGTGCCAGCTCTATGGTGCCAGCTCTATGGTGCCGGCTCTAAGGTGCCAGCTCTAAGGTGCCAGCTCTAAGGTGCCAGCTCTATGGTGCCGGCTCTAAGGTGCCAGCTCTAAGGTGCCAGCTCTAAGGTGCCAGCTCTTAGGTGCCAGCTCTAAGGTGCCAGCTCTAAGGTGCCGGCTCTATGGTGCCAGCTCAAAGGTGCCAGCTCTATGGTGCCAGCTCTATGTACCAGCTCTAAGGTGCCAGCTCTAAGGTGCCAGCTCTAAGGTGCCAGCTCTATTGTGCCAGCTCTATGTCGCTAGCTCTAGGGTCATCAGCTCTAGGGTCATCAGCTCTAGGGTCTCTTGTTGTTTCCATTGTGATCAAAACTCTGTTTCAGAAACGTTTAAAAACTTCAAAGAGTTTTTTAAGCTGTTTCCCGGTGATACACAGAGTATCAAAAAAAACTTGAAAGCTTAAACTTTGCCAAACAATTACAACAATTACAATGAAGTGATATATATATATATATATATATATAATATATATATATATATATATATATATATATATATATATATATATATATAATATATATATATATATATATTATATATATATATATATATATATATATATATATATATAGATCTGATGTAACAATTAATATATATTTCAATACTTGACTTCCTCTAATAATGACATATTCTCTTTAATAAGTCATATGTCTCATAATGAGATATTTTCTCTCATATTCAGTTACTTTCTCACTCTTTACGTGAATGAGAAAGTTGATTTGAATTGTTTTTGGCTTATATTGGAACTCCTTTTATGAAGCCTTTGTCTTTCTCGACTAATTTAAGGCCCCGGGAGGATCGTGCATGTCGTTATCATAGTATCTTGTATGTTGGGATCATAATATCTAACATGTGATTATAGTAACTTGAATAATGTGATGATATTATCTTGCGTGGCGTTATCATAGTATTTTAATGTATGTTTCAGATTTCCTTATATGGTGAGGTCTAAGAATCTTACATGATGTGAGCATTAACTTTTGCACGTTGTAAAAATGTTCGTTTCATATTTTGCATCGTGCTCTATTAGCTCTAGAGCTCTTAATCTCCCCACAGAGCTCCGATGATTTAGAGAAGAGACTAGATGCCCAATCTCTGGACATCCTCGAGATTTTTCAGGTACTTAGACCTCTAATTGGGTAGTTAAACACGATGAGATTATTAATTAGGATTAAGAGGGGGTGAGGTGGGGGTGGGAGGGAGGGAAAGGGAACGATGGAAGGGAGGGAAGAGAGGGAGAGTTCCATCACATTACTTGCCGGAAAGGGAGCGAGGATTGGAAGTGATTTCTCTAGTATCCTAATTGGTGATAACATGTCAGTTGTGTCTAGTAGTTCTCTTCAGCCATTGGTAACTGCTTCTCAATTGGTAACTGCTTCTCATTCTTCCCATAGTCAACCAGGTATCAGCTTCACTCTCTTC
>NC_059634.1:2019821-2052321 GCF_020424385.1 Procambarus clarkii | reverse complement strand
TTAAAATAAAGAGTTTTCATTAGAGGTTTGTGATAGGAAGTTCACTTTTATATACAACTGTGTTAACTGGGATTCTCTGTCGCTTTGTCTGTGTATGTCTTGCTCTCTGTCTCATTCTTTCTCACTTTGTCTTTCTCTGTCTCAATCTCTGTTTCATTATCCGTCTCGCTATCTCTTTCACTCTCTCAGTAACTCTCTTTTTCTTTTTCTAAACACTTGTCTGTATTTCTATCTAGTGTGTTTCTCATTCTCTGTCTCACTCTGTCTCAATGACTGTTTCACTCGGTCACTAATTGTTTATTTTTTTCTCACTAACACTCTCACTTTCTGTCTCACTGTCTAATTTACTGTTTAGCTAACTGTCTCTCTCTCTCTCTTTGGCTGTCACTCAGAGAATGAGAGACAAATATTGAGACACACTTTATTTCACTCTCTGTTTAGTTTTCTGCCTCAGTGTCTGTCTCACTCTCTATCTCACTCTGTCATATTCTCTCTCACTAACCGTCCTCCTCTCTGTATCACTGCCCCACTAAATCTCTCACTCTATCTCTGTTTATGTCTCACTTCCTGTCTCTTTTTCTTATTCTTTATCTCGTTCTCATTCTCAATGGGTCACAGTCTGTGTGTAGCTGTTTCTCTGTTTGTACTAACTCTCTCTCACTCTGTGTCTCAGTGTCTATCTCACTCATTGTCTCACTTGCTGCCGGACTCTCTGTTGCTCTCATTGTCTCACTCTCACTCTCTCTGTCTCATTCTGTCATGTGTCGTAGCTGTCACATATGAGAGTTGCGTCACAGATGTCACATATGACATCTTCCTCCTGAGAAGTGAAAGATACAGTGACAGAAACAGTGAAATATACAGTGAAAAGTATAGTGAAATGCCCAACTGAGGGAACTACAGTATTGGCTAATTGTCTCCTATAGTGAATGGAATCACTTAATTACTAGTTGAGTGTAGTTTGGTGAAGTGTTTGGCCATTAACACCTAAAAGGTTATTAAGACCACCACAGTACCTTACTGACCAATTAACAAGTTTACTTTTATCTTGAACGTAGTCCAGAACATAAATAAAATATCAGTGAAATTCTACAAATAGAAATATAGAAACATTTATTATAATTATTTATATTAAATATAATTAATTTCATTTTTATTTATAACAATATACAAAAGGCAGCTGTCTGTTAATGGGGTTTGTTTACAAGGGCCGACGACCTGGCTATTACAGGGAGATGGGACGAGCAGTTCAATTTATGAACCAATTACCATTTGAAATGGATCTGAAACTTGGACAAATGTTACCTGGAAATGTGTTTAAGAGAAGACGATGGAACTGGATTCATATAATTTTGTAATGTTACGTGATTGTACAGTCGAGTTTCAGCTCTTAAGTCCCGCCATTCGACTATCGATTACTTCAGGCAAATAGCCGTTTATACGCCTTTTTTATGATCTCAATTTGCATTTAAAACTCTAAAACTTAAAAATTTCACCTGTTCCTCGATTTGACCATCGCTTTCGCTGTCTACTGGGTCAATTATCCCTAGTAACTTGTATGTTGTTATCATGTCTCCTCTAGTTCATCTCTACAGCAGTGCCGCGTGGTTCAGTTACATCTGTTCAACAGCTCAGGAAACAGCTTCTGTTCGCATGTCTTTGTACCACTTTTGATTGTGATCTAAGGTGTATTAGGAAGGTAATCACAGTTATGTTGGATACTCAAGACAAGGTCTCGTATTGAGGCGTTGTCAACAGTGACGGTGTTGATCACTCAACAGTGACAATTCAACACCATGCAACACCACTCAACACCACTCAACACCGTGCAACACCACTCAACACCGTGCAACACCACTCAACACACTCAACACCGTGCAACACCACTCAACACACAATCGTGCAACACCACTCAAACACCACCACTAAACACCGTGCAACACCACTCAACACCGTGCAACACCACTAAACACCGTGCAACACCACTCAACACCGTGCACCACCACTCAACACCACTCAACACCGTGCAACACCACTCAACACCACTCAACACCACTCAACACCGTGCAACACCACTCAACACCGTGCAACACCACTCAACACCAGTCAACACCGTGCAACACCACTCAACACCACTCAACACCATGCAACACCACTCAACACCGTGCAACACCACTCAACACCGTGCAACACCACTCAACACCGTGCAACACCACTCAACACCATGCAACACCACTCAACACCATGCAACACCACTCAACACCACTCAACACCACTCAACACCATGCAACACCACTCAACACCATGCAACACCACTCAACACCATGCAACACCACTCAACACCACTCAACACCATGCAACACCACTCAACACCATGCAACACCACTCAACACCATGCAACACCACTCAACACCATGCAACACCACTCAACACCATGCAACACCACTCAACACCATGCAACACCACTCAACACCATGGAACACCACTCAACACCATGCAACACCACTCAACACCATGCAACACCACTCAACACCATGCAACACCACTCAACACCATGCAACACCACTCAACACCATGCAACACCACTCAACACCATGCAACACCACTCAACACCATGGAACATGCAACCCCAACACCCATGCAACACCACTCAACACATGCAACACCACTCAACACCATGCAACACCACTCAACACCATGCAACACCAAAAAAACAACAACACTCACCACATCACACACGTGCAACACCACTCAACACCATGCAACACACAACACCTGCAACACCATGCAACACCATGGAACACCACTCAACACCATGCAACACCACTCAACACCATGGAACACCACTCAACACCACTCAACACCATGGAACACCATGCAACACCACTCAACACCATGCAACACCACTCAACACCATGCAACACCACTCAACACCATGGAACACCACTCAACACCATGCAACACCACTCAACACCACTCAACACCACTCAACACCACTGAACACCACTCAACACCATGCAACACCACTCAACACCATGGAACACCACTCAACACCATGGAACACCACTCAACACCACTCAACACCACTCAACACCATGCAACACCACTCAACACCATGCAACACCACTCAACACCACTCAACACCATGCAACACCACTCAACACACTCAACACCATGCAACACCACTCAACACCACTCAACACCATGCAACACCACTCAACACCATGTGCAACACCACTCAACACCATGCAACACCACTCAACACCATGCAACACCACTGCAACACCACTCAACACCATGCAACACCACTCAACACCGTGCAACACATGCACTCAACACCATGCAACAACACACCATGCAACACCACCACTCAACACCACTCAACACCACTCAACACCATGCAACACCACTCAACACCATGCAACACCACTCAACACCATGCAACACCACTCAACACCATGCAACACCATGCAACACCAACACCACCGTGCAACACCACTCAACACCATGCAACACCCCTCAACACCATGCAACACCACTCAACACCACTCAACACCACTCAACACCATGCAACACCACTCAACACCATGGAACACCCCTCAACACCACTCAACACCATGGAACACCACTCAACACCATGCAACACCACTCAACACCATGGAACACCACTCAACACCACTCAACACCATGGAACACCACTCAACACCATGCAACACCATGGCAACACCACTCAACACCATGGAACACCACTCAACACCACTCAACACCATGCAACACCACTCAACACCATGGAACACCACTCAACACCATGCAACACCACTCAACACCATGCAACACCATGCAACACCACTCAACACCACTCAACACCATGCAACACCACTCAACACCATGCAACACCACTCAACACCATGCAACACATGCAACACTCAACACCATGCAACACTGTGCAACACCATGCAACACCATGCAACACCACTCAACACCATGCAACACCACTCAACACCATGCAACACCACTCAACACCGTGCAACACCACTCAACACCATGCAACACCACTCAACACCATTCAACTCAACACCATGCAACACCATGCAACACCACTCAACACCATGCAACACCACTCAACACCATGCAACACCACTCAACACCGTGCAACACCACTCAACACCATGCAACACCACTCAACACCATGCAACACCACTCAACACCACTCAACACCGTGCAACACCACTCAACACCGTGCAACACCACTCAACACCATGCAACACCACTCAACACCATGCAACACCACTCAACACCATGCAACACCACTCAACACCATGCAACACCACTCAACACCACTCAACACCGTGCAACACCACTCAACACCGTGCAACACCACTCAACACCACTCACACCGTGCAACACCACTCAACACCATGCAACACCACACCAACACCACTCAACACCACTCAACACCATGCAACACTCAACACCTGCAACACCACTCAACACCATGCAACACCACTCAACACCATGCAACACCACTCAACACCACTCAACACCACTCAACACCACTCAACACCACTCAACACCACTCAACACCATGCAACACCACTCAACACCACTCAACACCACTCAACACCATGCAACACCACTCAACACCACTCAACACCATGCAACACCACTCAACACCATGCAACACCACTCAACACCATGCAACACCACTCAACACCATGCAACACCACTCAACACCACTCAACACCACTCAACACCATGCAACACCACTCAACACCACTCAACACCATGCAACACCACTCAACACCACTCAACACCATGCAACACCACTCAACACCATGCAACACCACTCAACACCATGGAACACCACTCAACACCACAACACCAACACCACTCAACACCACTCAACACCGTGCAACACCACTCAACACCATGCAACACCACTCAACACCATGCAACACCACTCAACACCATGCAACACCACTCAACACCCACTCAACACCAACACCACTCAACACCATGCAACACCACTCAACACCATGGTGCAACACCATGCAACACCACTCAACACCATGCAACACCACTCAACACCACTCAACACCACTCAACACCACTCAACACCACTCAACACCACTCAACACCATGCAACACCACTCAACACCCCTCAACACCACTCAACACCACTCAACACCACTCAACACCACTCAACACCACTCAACACCATGCAACACCACTCAACACCACTCAACACCATGCAACACCACTCAACACCACTCAACACCACGCAACACCACTCAACACCATGCAACACCACTCAACACCATGCAACACCACTCAACACCACCATGCAACACCACTCAACACCATGCAACACCACTCAACACCATGCAACACCCACTCAACCATGCAACACCACTCAACACCATGCAACACCACTCAACACCATGCAACACCACTCAACACCACTCAACACCGTGCAACACCACTCAACACCACTGCAACACCACTCAACACCATGCAACACCACTCAACACCATGCAACACCACTCAACACCATGCAACACCACTCAACACCCTCAACACCGTGCAACACCACTCAACACCATGCAACACCACTCAACACACAACACATGCAACACCACTCAACACCATGCAACACCACTCAACACCACTCAACACCACTCAACACCGTGCAACACCACTCAACACCACTCAACATCACTCAACACCGTGCAAACACAACACCACTCAACACCACTCAACATCGTGCAACACCACTCAACACCATGCAACACCACTCAACACACCACTCAACACCACTCAACACCACTCAACAACACCACTCAACACCACTCAACACCACTCAACACCGTGCAACACCACTCAACACCACTGCAACACCACTCAACACCATGCAACACCACTCAACACCGTGCAACACCACTCAACACCGTGCAACACCACTCAACACCATGCAACACCACTCAACACCATGCAACACCACTCAACACCATGCAACACCACTGCAAAACCACAACACCACTCAACACCATGCAACACCACTCAACACCACTCAACACCACTCAACACCACTCAACACCACTCAACACCACGCAACACCACTCAACACCACTCAACACCACTCAACACCACTCAACATCGTGCAACACCACTTAACACCACACAACACCACTCAACATCGTACAACACCACTTAACACCACTCAACATCGTACAACACCACTTAACACCACTCAACACCACTCAACATCGTGCAACACCACTCAACACCACTCAACACCACTCAACACCACTCAGCGCCGCTGGAAACTCCTCTTACACACCTGTGAACCCGAGATTGCCAATTAATTAATGCTCAATCCTCTATCCCTCTGGTCTCACGGGCCCTCCACGGCTTATATTATGGAAATGCCGGAGCCACTTTAAGGTGTGAGACAGCTGCCTGGAGCTGTACCGTTGCTATGGGCACTCTTGGGAGCTGTACCGTTGCTATGGGCACTCTTGGGAGCTGTACCGTTGGTCTGGGCACTCTTGGGAGCTGTACCGTTGGTCTGGGCACTCTTGGGAGCTGTACCGTTGCTATGGGCACTCTTGGGAGCTGTACCGTTGCTATGGGCACTCTTGGGAGCTGTACCGTTGGTCTGGGCACTCTTGGGAGCTGTACCGTTGCTATGGGCACTCTTGGGAGCTGTACCGTTGGTCTGGGCACTCTTGGGAGCTGTACCGTTGCTATGGGCACTCTTGGGAGCTGTACCGTTGGTCTGGGCACTCTTGGGAGCTGTACCGTTGCTCTGGGCACTCTTGGGAGCTGTACCGTTGGTCTGGGCACTCTTGGGAGCTGTACCGTTGCTCTGGGTACTCTTGGGAGCTGTACCGTTGGTCTGGGCACTCTTGGGAGCTGTACCGTTGCTCTGGGTACTCTTGGGAGCTGTACCGTTGCTCTGGGCACTCTTGGGAGCTGTACCGTGGCTCTGGGCACTCTTGGGAGCTGTACCGTGGCTCTGGGCACTCTTGGGAGCTGTACCGTTGCTCTGGGTACTCTTGGGAGCTGTACCGTTGGTCTGGGTGCTCTTGGAGCTATACCGTGGCTCTGGGTACTCTGGGAGCTGTACCGTTGCTCTGGGTACTCTTGGGAGCTGTACCGTTGCTTTGGGTGCTCTTGGAGCTATACCGTTGCTCTGGGTACTCTTGGGAGCTGTACCGTTGGTCTGGGCACTCTTGGGAGCTGTACCGTTGGTCTGGGTGCTCTTGGAGCTATACCGTGGCTCTGGGTACTCTTGGGAGCTGTACCGTTGGTCTGGGTGCTCTTGGAGCTATACCGTTGGTCTGGGCACTCTTGGGAGCTATACCGTTGCTCTGGGTACTCTTGGGAGCTATACCGTTGCTCTGGGTACTCTTGGAGCTATACCGTTGCTCTGGGTACTCTTGGGGCTGTACCGTTGCTCTGGGTGCTCTTGGGAGCTATACCGTTGCTTTGGGTGCTCTTGGAGCTTTACCGTTGCTTTGGGTACTCTTGGGAGCTGTACCGTTGCTCTGGGTACTCTTGGGAGCTGTACCGTTGGTCTGGGCACTCTTGGGAGCTGTACCGTTGCTCTGGGCACTCTGGGAGCTGTACCGTTGCTCTGGGTACTCTTGGGAGCTGTACCGTTGCTCTGGGTACTCTTGGGAGCTGTACCGTTGCTCTGGGTACTCTTGGGAGCTGTACCGTTGCTCTGGGCACTCTTGGGAGCTGTACCGTTGCTCTGGGTACTCTTGGGAGCTGTACCGTTGCTCTGGGTACTCTTGGGAGCTGTACCGTTGCTCTGGGTACTCTTGGGAGCTGTACCGTTGCTCTGGGTACTCTTGGGAGCTGTACTGTTGCTCTGGGTACTCTTGGGAGCTGTACCGTTGCTCTGGGTACTCTTGGGAGCTGTACCGTTGCTCTGGGTACTCTTGGGAGCTGTACCGTTGCTCTGGGTACTCTTGGGAGCTGTACCGTTGCTCTGGGCACTCTTGGGAGCTGTACCGTTGCTCTGGGTACTCTTGGGAGCTGTACCGTTGCTCTGGGCACTCTGGGAGCTGTACCGTTGCTCTGGGTACTCTTGGGAGCTGTACCGTTGCTCTGGGTACTCTTGGGAGCTGTACCGTTGCTCTGGGTACTCTTGGGAGCTGTACCGTTGATCTGGGTACTCTGGGAACTGTACCGTTGCTTTGGGCTCTCTTGGGAGCTGTACCGTTGCTCTGGGTACTCTGTACCGTTGCTATGGGCACTCTTGGGAACTGTACCGCTGATCTAGGCACTCTGTACCGTTGCTATGGGCACTCTTGGGAACTGTACCGCTGATCTAGGCACTCTGTACCGTTGCTATGGGCACTCTTGGGAACTGTACCGCTGATCTAGGCACTCTGTACCGTTGCTATGGGCACTCTTGGGAACTGTACCGCTGATCTAGGCACTCTGTACCGTTGCTTTAGTACAGTCATCGGCTAGTTACAGTCTCCTTGATAAGAGCCGGTGAAGATGTTTGCTTATTTCAGTATCGAAGATAATGTCAAATTTCAGCATACAATAAGTTTACCTATTTCTGCGATGGAAAATGTTACCCATTTGAATGTTGCCGAAACTTGCCCATTTCAGCATAGTGAAAGTTTGTCAATTTTAATGTGGGAGAAGCATTGAATACAGCAGAAATACAGCATTGAATACAGCAGAAATACAGCATTGAATACAGCAGAAACTCGCCTATTTCAACGTTGGAGAACTTTATTTCAACGTTTGAATCTTGCCCAATTTCAGTGAGGTGAAACTTACCCATTTCAGTAAAGTGAAGCTTACCCATTTCAGCGAGGTGGATCTTACCCATTTCAGTAAGGTGAAGTTTACCCATTTCAGTGAGGTGAAGTTTACCCATTTCAGTGAGGTGAAGTTTACCAATTTCAACATAGAAGAAAGTATACTATTTCTATATAGGAGAAGCCCACTCATTTCCACTTCAGAGAAACGTCCCTATTTCAGTGTAAGAAAATTTAGCCCATTACAGCAGTGGAGAAGCTCATCATTTCACCAATTAAAGAAAGTATATATACTTTTCTTGACCGATTTATATAATGTTTTATCAGCAAAAAATAGTTTTTTTCTACTGATGATACTGTATAAACATTATATACATTAATAAGATAATATTCCATAGAATCTTCCACAATAAAATCTGCAGGAATTTGAGCCTTGCAGGAGTAGAGGCAAGAGGATGCTATAAGACTTATGGTTCCAAATTAGAGGTTATCTTGAGGTTATCTTGAGGTTATTGGTACAAAAGGATTAAAAATGGGGAGGTCACTTTAGAACAGGAATTCGTACAACTGGTTAGAAATGTTAAAAAAGAGATAAGGAAAGCAAAAAGAAACTATGAAGTTCGCATAGCAGGGCAAGCAAAGACAAATCCTAAAGGGTTTTTTCAGTTATATCGTACTAAGACTAGGGAAAGGATAGGTCCATTAAAAACTGAGACAGGTCAAATAACAGATAGTGATGAAGAGATGAGTAGTATTTTTAATAAATATTTTGTATCTGTATTTACTAAAGAGGAACTTAACAATATGCCTTCAGCCGAACAAGTCTATGTGGGTGGGGACGAGGACAGGTTGACGAGTTTAGCAGTTACCAGGGAGGATGTTCTTAAACAAATAGTAAAACTCAAACCAAACAAATCCCCAGGGCCGGATGAAGTGTTTGCTAGGGTGCTTAAAGAATGCAAAGAGGAGCTTTGTGACCCACTGTCAACCATATTTAATAAATCAATAGAGTCAGGCAGAGTGCCAGAGTTTTGGAAAGTTGCTAATGTGATACCAGTTTTTAAGAAAGGAGATAGATCACTTGCGTCTAACTATCGACCAATTAGCCTAACGTCTATTGTGGGAAAGTTACTCGAATCTATAATAGCAAATAAAATTCGTCTTCATCTTGAAAAACATAAATTAATAATTGAGTCGCAACATGGTTTTATAAATGGCCGTTCATGTTTAACAAATTTGTTATCTTTTTATTCTAGCATTGTTGAGGCAGTTGATAGTGGTAAGGATTGCGATGTTGTATACCTTGACTTTAGCAAAGCTTTTGATACAGTGCCACATGAAAGACTGATTAAAAAAATAGAGTCTCATGGTATTGGGGGTGCTATATTAAGCTGGATTAGGGCATGGCTATACCAAAGGAAACAGAGAGTTAGTATAAATGGAATCAAGTCAGAGTGGGAAAATGTTGTAAGTGGAGTGCCTCAAGGCTCTGTCCTGGGACCTCTGTTGTTTATAATATATATAAATGATTTAGATTCAGGTTTGAGTAGCAACATTTGCAAATTTGCCGATGATACGAAAATCGGTAGGGAAATTAATTCGGAGGAGGACTCACTATCACTTCAAGTTGATCTAGATAGGGTTTTGAAATGGTCAAAGGATTGGCAGATGCAGTTTAATGCTGATAAATGTAAGTTCTGAGGTTAGGTAATGATGATAGAGTTACAAGATACGAGCTAGATGGTGTTGTGATTGCGAAGTCGGATTGCGAAAGGGATCTGGGAGTTATGATTAGTAAGAATTTAAAACAAAAGGATCAATGCATAAATGTTCGTAATAAGGCAAATCGGACACTTGGATTTATTAATCGCAGCGTTAGTAACAAGACACCTGGTGTGGTTCTCAAGCTATATCTTGCTCTAGTTAGGCCCCATTTAGATTATGCAGTTCAGTTTTGGTCGCCATATTATAGAATGGATATAAATTCACTTGAACGTGTCCAGCGTAGGATGACTAAGTTAATTCCCCAAATTAGAAATCTTTCATATGAAGAAAGATTAACAAAGCTTAAGTTGCATTCACTGGAAAGGCGAAGAGTTAGGGGTGACATGATAGAGGTTTACAAGTGGATGAATGGACATAACCGGGGGGATATTAATAGGGTATTAAAAGTATCAACACAGGACAGAACACGAAACAATGGATATAAATTGGATAAGTTTAGATTTAGGAAAGACTTGGGTAAATACTGGTTCAGTAACAGGGTTGTTGATTTGTGGAACCAATTGCCGCGTAACATTGTGGAGGTGGGGTCCCTCGATAGTTTCAAGCACGGGTTGGACAAGTATATGAGTGGGATGGGTGGTTATAGAATAGGAGCTGCCTCGTATGGGCCAATAGGCCTTCTGCAGTTACCTTTGTTCTTATGTTCTTATGTTCTTATGTTATCTTGAGGTTATCTTGAGAGGATTTCGGGGCTTAGCGTCCCCGCAGCCCGGTCCTCGACCAGGCCTTCTTTTTGTTACACACCCCCAGGAAGAAGCAGCCCGTTACAGCTGTCTAACTCCCAGGTACCTATGTACCGATAGGTGAACAGCAGCATCAGGGTGAAAAGTGGCATCTAACATCATGTATGGTTTCACTAGGAACTACCACGAGTAGTTTGATCGAGAAAGATCATTTCCATCTCCAGAAATTTGAAATTAAAATAAATGTTAAATTTTATTTGGGCTTAATCCCAAAAAGTTTGCTAAATATCTCATCAATACAATGAAATCAAGTGAGTTTTTATCTCTGATTTTGTTGCACTTGTTAACTCTCCCATTAATGTAATGGGGGATCAAATTCCCTGTTTTTATTTCGTTGCTGATTTTTTTTCTATTTAAATTATTTCCTATTTTAAAAAATGAGGCATAAATTCATCTTTATACTTTAAATTAAATATAATGGTGCAAAAGTCATATTGTATCATTTACTTAATAGTCTCATTTTATAAAGAAACTCTACAAGTACTTTTGTTAGGGTAATTGTCTGGCCCAAAGATTTCTTGGTGTTACGTTAACTGTATCATACAAGGGGCTCCAGCGGTACTGTTGACATGATGTGAGAGGACATGTGTCCTATAGACATGATGTGAGAGGACATGTGTCCTATTGACATGATGTGAGAGGACATGTGTCCTATAGACATGATGTGAGAGGACATGTGTCCTATTGACATGATGTGAGATGACATGTGTCCTATTGACATGATGTGAGAGGACATGTGTCCTATTGGCATGATGTGAGAGGACATGTGTCCTATTGACATGATGTGAGAGGACATGTGTCCTATTGGCATGATGTGAGAGGACATGTGTCCTATTGACATGATGTGAGAGGACATGTGTCCTATAGACATGATGTGAGAGGACATGTGTCCTATTGACATGATGTGAGAGGACATGTGTCCTATAGACATGATGTGAGAGGACATGTGTCCTATTGACATGATGTGAGAGGACATGTGTCCTATTGACATGATGTGAGAGGACATGTGTCCTATTGACATGATGTGAGAGGACATGTGTCCTATTGACATGATGTGGGTTGACATGTGTCCTATTGACATGATGTGAGTTGACATGTGTCCTATTGACATGATGTGAGAGGACATGTGTCCTATTGACATGATGTGAGTTGACATGTGTCCTATAGACATAATGTGAGAGGACATGTGTCCTATAGACATGATGTGAGAGGACATGTGTCCTATAGACATGATGTGAGAGGACATGTGTCCTATTGACATGATGTGAGAGGACATGTGTCCTATTGACATGATGTGAGAGGACATGTGTCCTATTGACATGATGTGAGTTGACATGTGTCCTATTGACATGATGTGAGAGGACATGTGTCCT
This sequence comes from Procambarus clarkii, assembly GCF_020424385.1. Lineage (NCBI taxonomy): Eukaryota > Metazoa > Arthropoda > Malacostraca > Decapoda > Cambaridae > Procambarus > Procambarus clarkii. The sequence continues at coordinate 2,039,631 of NC_059634.1, read as the reverse complement.
ATTGACATGATGTGAGAGGACATGTGTCCTATTGACATGATGTGAGAGGACATGTGTCCTATTGACATGATGTGAGAGGACATGTGTCCTATTGACATGATGTGAGAGGACATGTGTCCTATTGACATGATGTGAGTTGACATGTGTCCTATTGACATGATGTGGGTTGACATGTGTCCTATTGACATGATGGGAGAGGGCATGTGTCCTATTGACATGATGTGGGTTGACATGTGTCCTATAGACATGATGTGAGAGGACATGTGTCCTATTGACATGATGTGAGAGGACATGTGTCCTATAGACATGATGTGAGTTGACATGTGTCCTATTGACATGATGTGAGAGGACATGTGTCCTATAGACATGATGTGAGTTGGCATGTGTCCTATAGACATATTGTGAGAGGACATGTGTCCTATTGACATGATGTGAGTTGACATGATGTGAGAGGACATGTGTCCTATTGACATGATGTGAGAGGACATGTGTCCTATTGACATGATGTGAGTTGACATGTGTCCTATAGACATATTGTGAGAGGACATGTGTCTTATTGACATGATGTGAGAGGACATGTGTCCTATTGACATGATGTGAGAGGACATGTGTCCTATTGACATGATGTGAGAGGACATGTGTCCTATTTGACATGATGTGAGTTGACATGTGTCCTATTGACATGATGTGAGAGGACATGTGTCCTATTGACATGATGTGAGTTGACATGTGTCCTATAGACATGATGTGAGAGGACATGTGTCCTATTGACATGATGTATTGACATGATGTGAGTTGACATGTGTCCTATAGACATATTGTGAGAGGACATGTGTCTTATTGACATGATGTGAGAGGACATGTGTCCTATTGACATGATGTGAGAGGACATGTGTCCTATAGGCATGATGTGAGAGGACATGTGTCCTATAGACATGATGTGAGTTGACATGTGTCCTATTGACATGATGTGAGAGGACATGTGTCCTATAGACATGATGTGAGAGGACATGTGTCCTATAGACATGATGTGAGTTGAAATATATGTCAGACAATCCACTAACTCTATCTTATATCACAAGGTTCACACATAGCTGATGTAGGAGTCATGTTGTGATGAAGGTGGATCTCCTCCCCCTGCTAGCAGGCTGGCGGCTTGTCAGGAAGCTGTAAGCTGGTAGATTATGAGTAAGCTCAAAGCTTATTAGAGGGCATACAGCTTGTCGACAAGCTGGCAGCGAAGCGGTCATGTTAAATAGGAAGATGTAATATCTAGTGACATGACAACGACTTAATTCTAATTGGTGTAATTAGGTCCTTGAGATCAGGTCCCTGAGGCCAGATTGCTGGGACGTGGTCGCTTGGAGCAGGTCGATTTTATCCTCTGATAACGTCCACTTCAGTATCGCTTCAGTCCTGGTCGACTCATTTATATTTGATACTTTCGGCTAAATCATCTCTGTCCATTCCTACGACATGGCCATTCCTTCGGTAAACCTAATTATTTCTCACTCTGTAACTAATATTTCCTAACAACTGTGTTTTAATTATTCCTCTCTCTCTCTTGTCATTGTTTCTCAGGTTCCAGCGATGGGAACGAAGAATTTCCCATCCAAGCACACACTTAGGCAAACTTCCCCCCCCCACACACACACACACTCTCAGGGCTTAAAATCTTCCCCAGCGTCGAGGCCCTCAAAGCAGGCCCCACAATTTCTCCCGTCTTTAGAGCGCCTTCAGTATCGATTTTGTGTGTTTGATGAGTCAACAAAATCCCGACTTGCTCCTCAAGCGTTTGCAAAAAAAGCTTCTGTGTTCTCCACCTTTTGTACCTTGGAAAGACCTGGCAATATTCGCTTGGCACACTCTCTCTCTCTCTCTCTCTCTCTCTCTCTCTCTCTCTCTCTCTCTCTCTCTCTCTCTCTCTCTCTCTCTCTCTCTCTCTCTCTCTCTCTCTCTCTCTCTCTCTCTCTCTCTCTCTCTCTCTCTCTCTCTCTCTCTCTCTCTCTCTCTCTCTCTCTCTCTCTCTCTCTCTCTCTCTCTCTCTCTCTCTCTCTCTCTCTCTCTCTCTCTCTCTCTCTCTCTCTCTCTCTCTCTCTCTCTCTCTCAGGTACCCTGTACTCTCAGCAAGCAGCAAACAGGAGCTTAAAACATGTGTCTTGTTTTAATTTTCACTGGACTAAACCTTGGTAATTATAAGCAAGCAATTTGTTTTAAATGATTAAGTTTAATGGTTCATTAAGGTTCATTAAGTTTATTAAGTTCATTTAGGTTAAATAGTTTCCAAGATTTTGTTAGATGTTCATGAACTATGGCACTGTTCAGTGCTTCTATTAACCAAGGCATTGTTCAATGCTTCTATGAACCATGGCACTGTTCAATGCTTCTATGAACCATGGCACTGTTCAGTGCTTCTATGAACCATGGCACTGTTCAATGCTTCTATGAACTATGGCACTGTTCAGTGCTTCTATGAACCATGGCACTGTTCAATGCTTCTATGAACCATGGCACTGTTCAATGCTTCTATGAACCATGGCACTGTTCAGTGCTTCTATGAACCATGGCACTGTTCAGTGCTTCTATGAACCATGGCACTGTTCAATGCTTCTATGAACCATGGCACTGTTCAATGCTTCTATGAACCATGGCACTGTTCAATGCTTCTATGAACCATGGCACTGTTCAATGCTTCTATGAACCATGGCACTGTTCAATGCTTCTATGAACCATGGCACTGTTCAATGCTTCTATGAACCATGGCACTGTTCAATGCTTCTATGAACCATGGCACTGTTCAATGCTTCTATGAACTATGGCACTGTTCAGTGCTTCTATGAACCATGGCACTGTTCAGTGCTTCTATGAACCATGGCACTGTTCAATGCTTCTATGAACTATGGCACTGTTCAGTGCTTCTATGAACTATGGCACTGTTCAATGCTTCTATGAAACATGGCACTGTTCAATGCTTCTATGAACCATGGCACTGTTCAATGCTTCTATGAACCATGGCACTGTTCAATGCTTCTATGAACCATGGCACTGTTCAATGCTTCTATGAACTATGGTCTATGAACTATGGCACTGTTCAATGCTTCTATGAACTATGGCACTGTTCAATGATTCTATGAACTATGGCACTGTTCAATGCTTCTATGAACTATGGCAGTGTTCAATGCTTCTATGAACCATGGCACTGTTCAATGCTTCTATGAACCATGGCACTGTTCAATGCTTCTATGAACCATGGCACTGTTCAATGCTTCTATGAACCATGGCACTGTTCAATGCTTCTATGAACCATGGCACTGTTCAATGCTTCTATGAACCATGGCACTGTTCAATGCTTCTATGAACCATGGCACTGTTCAATGCTTCTATGAACTATGGCACTGTTCAGTGCTTCTATGAACCATGGCACTGTTCAGTGCTTCTATGAACCATGGCACTGTTCAATGCTTCTATGAACTATGGCACTGTTCAGTGCTTCTATGAACTATGGCACTGTTCAATGCTTCTATGAAACATGGCACTGTTCAATGCTTCTATGAACCATGGCACTGTTCAATGCTTCTATGAACCATGGCACTGTTCAATGCTTCTATGAACCATGGCACTGTTCAATGCTTCTATGAACTATGGCACTGTTCAATGATTCTATGAAACATGGCACTGTTCAATGATTCTATGAAACATGGCACTGTTCAGTGCTTCTATGAACCATGGCACTGTTCAATGATTCTATGAAACATGGCACTGTTCAATGCTTCTATGAAACATGGCACTGTTCAGTGCTTCTATGAACCATGGCACTGTTCAATGATTCTATGAACCATGGCACTGTTCAATGATTCTATGAACCATGGCACTGTTCAATGCTTCTATGAACTATGGCACTGTTCAGTGCTTCTATGAACTATGGCACTGTTCAATGATTCTATGAAACATGGCACTGTTCAATGATTCTATGAAACATGGCACTGTTCAGTGCTTCTATGAACCATGGCACTGTTCAATGATTCTATGAACCATGGCACTGTTCAATGATTTTATGAAACATGGCACTGTTCAATGCTTCTATGAACTATGGTCTATGAACTATGGCACTGTTCAATGCTTCTATGAACTATGGCACTGTTCAATGCTTCTATTAACTATGGCACTGTTCAATGCTTCTATGAACCAAGGCATTGTTCAATGCTTCTATGAACTATGGCACTGTTTAATGCTTCTATGAACTATGGCACTGTTCAATGCTTCTATGAACTATGGCACTGTTCAATGCTTTCATGAATCATGGGACTGTTCAACGCTCTCCATAAATAATGGCACTGTTCAAGTCTCTCATAAATCATGGCACTGTTCAACGCTCTCATAAATCATGACACTGTTCAACGCTCATCATAAATAATGACACTGTTCAACGCTCTCATGAACTGTGGCACTGTTCAACGCTCTCACGAACTGTGGCACTGTTGAACGTGTTTTACGAACACTGGCCACTGCTGAGTGTGCCACCTCAAACCACTGTTCGGTTTCTTTACATAGTGTCATCATTCTTGAAATGTCTTTTCAAAACTAAACAAATATTGTACCAATTAGTTGGAGTTAATGCGTGAAATATGCAAAGTGGCAGAGTGACGTTAATGGAGCAACTCGACACCTTGTGTGGTTCCTAAGACCCCCTTTGTTTTCACACATGTGGTACTAAGTGTACATTGTTCTCAAGCTTAAGACTACGTGAGAATCTTTCGTTGGTTTGAGTCCATTACGTCCGGTGTTGAGTCCATTACGTCCAGTTTTGAGTCTATTTTGTCTATTGAGTCTATAAGATTACCTAAATGATTTGAAATGTTTGGACTGATGCTTGAGTCTTGGACTTTTAGGGAAAGTTTGTTTGCAAGAAATGTTTTTCTTGTTAAAGTTGTTAAAATGTTATTTATGAAATAAAATATTTGACAATTGATTGCATTATCATTTTATATTTCTCGACTATAGCTTATAAAACGTTTATAGGACAGTATTCTTAATGTAAAACACGAAATCGAGTATAACTGTACGAAAGAATTATAGACCTTTATTATTATAGAGAGAATTATAGATAAAAAGAGTCCTTATAGACCCTTGAATGGACATACATATACACTTACCCCCCACCTACCACCACCACATAACCAACCACCCACCTACCACCCTCCCTACCACCACCACATAACCAACCACCCACCTACCCCCCACCTACCACCACCACATAACCAACCACCCTCCTACCACCATCACTACCACCACCACATAACCAACCACCCTCTACCCCCCTCCCTACCACCACCACATAATCACCCACCCACCTACCACCCTCACTACCACAACCACATAACCAACCACCCTCCTACTCCCCCCCCCCATGTACTTGCTATCTCACAACCTCATGAAATAGCCCCTAAAAAACTTCCTTGCAATCTTAGATGTTAAACAAAAAACTTGCAAAAAAAAATTCCTTCGTGCAAGACCTAAGGAATTTACCGACTCCACTAACGCAACTCGCGTGAAAATATCTAGTTGAGTGCGTTAGCAGCTCCTTAACGACGCAACGACGATGATAACGAGGTTATTAACGACGCAACGGGGATGTTAACGAGGTCTATTAACGACGCAACGGCGATGATAACGAGGTCCTCTTAACGACGCAATGGCGATGATAACGAGGTCTATTAACGACGCAACGGGGATGTTAACGAGGTCTATTAACGACGCAACGGCGCTGATAACGAGGTCCTGTTAACGACGCAATGGCGATGATAACGAGGTCTGTTAACGACGCAACGGCGATGATAACGAGGTCTATTAACGACGCAAAATAATTCCCGTGTTATACAAAGTGAAGAGGGTTCTAAAGTACAAAAACACACATTCTTAGCCTTCTTGAGGTTATCTTGAGATGATCACGGGGCTTTAGTGTCCCCGCGGCCCGGTCCTCGACCAGGCCTCCAACCCCAGGAAGCAGCCCGTGACAGCTGACTAACACCCAGGTACCTATTTTACTGCTAGGTAACAGGGGCATAGGGTGAAAGAAACTGGACCCATTGTTTTCTCGCCGGCGCCTGGGATCGAACCCAGGACCACAGGATCACAAGTCCTCGTGTGGGCGGTGGGGGTGAACCTGAACCCTCAGAGAGGAAGTGATGAACCCTCACCTTCAAGAACAAGGCAAGAAAATGATTCTTGATTCACAATCGTCTTGAGAATAGAGCCAGGACCGAAACGTCGTCGTCCCTTCACTTTCTAGTGTGTGGTCTGATCAACAAGATATGATCTGTTGAAAAAAATGTATGTGAAAAATCTGCAGTTGGAGCGAGAGAATGTGTTGTATGTATGTATGGATGTATTAGCTAATGTTATACATCATTTTGGTTATCATAGTAACTACATTAATACGAAACATGTTCATCTTCTTAGCAACAACACGTAAGAGATGGAGTTCCGTCTCAGGGGATCTTCTTTAGTTAGGTCACAGTTCTTAACCAAATCTTAATTTCTACTTTCAGCCTTCAACAGGAGAGTTGAAGATACATGTTGATATGTATACTACATTCTCGTCATCCATATGTATAGGTCATGGCGGAGTGTTGTTGTATATATCTTGGTTATACATAATGTTGTTTGAGGACTTGGTTATACATGCAGAATACTGGACCTTGTGAGTCCAGTATTCCATCAAGGTAAGTCCATCAAGGCACAACCACTTCTGTCATTCAAGTCTGTAATATTCGTCTTGTAGCTATGTGGAGTTTTTTTTACTTTAGGGAGAGTGTACAGTGAACAGAGCACATTAGGGAGACTGTACAGTGAACATAGCACATTACGGAGGGTGTTCACTGTACACAGCACATAGGGGGAGTGTACAGTGAACATAGCACATTAGGGAGAGTGTTCACTGTACATAGCACATTGGGGAGAGTGTACAATGTACATAGCACATTAGGGAGAGTGTTCACTGTACATAGCACATTAGGGAGAGTGTTCACTGTACATAGTACATTAGGGAGAGTGTACAGTGAACATAGCACATTAGGGAGAGTGTTCACTGTACATAGCACATTAGGGAGAGTGTACAGTGAACATAGCACATTACGGAGAGTGTTCACTGTACACAACACATAGGGGGAGTGTACAGTGTACATAGCACATTAGGGAGAGTGTTCACTGTACATAGCACATTAGGGAGAGTGTTCACTGAACATAGCACATTAGGGAGAGTGTACAGTGAACATAGCAAATTAGGGAGAGTGTACAGTGAACATAGCACATTAGGGAGAGTGTACAGTGAACATAGCACATTAGGGAGAGTGTTCACTGTACATAGCACATTAGGGAGAGTGTACACTGAACATAGCACATTAGGGAGAGTGTACAGTGAACATAGCACATTAGGGAGAGTGTACAGTGAACATAGCACATTAGGGAGAGTGTTCACTGTACATAGCACATTAGGGAGAGTGTACACTGAACATAGCACATTAGGGAGAGTGTACAGTGAACATAGCACATTAGGGAGAGTGTACAGTGAACATAGCACATTAGGGAGAGTGTTCACTGTACATAGCACATTAGGGAGAGTGTTCACTGAACATAGCACATTAGGGAGAGTGTACAGTGAACATAGCACATTAGGGAGAGTGTACAGTGAACATAGCACATTAGGGAGAGTGTACACTGAACATAGCACATTAGGGAGAGTGTACACTGAACATAGCACATTAGAGAGAGTGCACACTGAACATAGCACATTAGGGAGAGTGTACAGTGAACATAGCACATTAGGGAGAGTGTACAGTGAACATAGCACATTAGGGAGAGTGTACAGTGAACATAGCACATTAGGGAGAGTGTACACTGTACATAGCACATTAGGGAGAGTGTTCACTGTACATAGCACATTAGGGAGAGTGTACACTGAACATAGCACATTAGGGAGAGTGCACACTGTACATAGCACATTAGGGAGAGTGTACAGTGAACATAGCACATTAGGGAGAGTGTACAGTGAACAGAGCACATTAGGGAGAGTGTTCACTGAACATAGCACATTAGGGAGAGTGTACAGTGAACATAGCACATTAGGGGGAGTGTTCACTGAACATAGCACATTAGGGAGAGTGTACACTGTACATAGCACATTAGGGAGAGTGTTCACTGTACATAGCACATTAGGGAGAGTATACAGTGAACATAGCACATTAGGAAGAGTGTACACTGAACATAGCACATTAGGGAGAGTGTACACTGAACATAGCACATTAGGGAGAGTGTACACTGAACATAGCACATTAGGGAGAGTGTACACTGAACATAGCACATTAGGGAGAGTGTACACTGAACATAACACATTAGGGAGAGTGTACACTGAACATAGCACATTAGGGAGAGTGCACACTGTACATAGCACATTAGGGAGAGTGTACAGTGAACATAGCACATTAGGGAGAGTGTACAGTGAACATAGCACATTAGGGAGAGTGTACAGTGAACATAGCACATTAGGGAGAGTGTACAGTGAACATAGCACATTAGGAAGAGTGTACAGTGAACATAGCACATTAGGGAGAGTGTACAGTGAACATAGCACATTAGGGAGAGTGTACACTGAACATAGCACATTAGGGAGAGTGTACAGTGAACATAGCACATTAGGGAGAGTGTACACTGAACATAGCACATTAGGGAGAGTGTACAGTGAACATAGCACATTAGGGAGAGTGTTCACTGAACATAGCACATTAGGGAGAGTGCACAGTGAACATAGCACATTAGGGAGAGTGCACACTGTACATAGCACATTAGGGAGAGTGTTCACTGAACATAGCACATGGCTCGTGTTCAGAGCGCTACTGATATCAACTGCACTCAACCGATAGAGCGCAGTTGACCATGTCTACTAACACTAATTACAAATGCATGAAATTCTGCAAATTCCAATTACATGATTGACTGAACTTGAGTTAACCCAACTCTCCACCACTTGGAAATCATGAAGATAATTTACATAATAACAACTATAGATGCACAGCGTTATAACTTGTGGTTGTGAGTGGTTACAGCGTCCACAACTGTTCACTGACCTTAAAGTGGTCACCTTTATTATATATGACCTCCCAGGTGGGGGCAGCAGTGACCTCAGGTGAGTAGAAGTGATTTCACTGAATTTCACAATAATCAGATGTCTGCTGAATGTGTTAATTAACATTTTTCATCGTTAAAATCCCACATACGGCGGTTCGTAGGTCCAAGTCGAGTCCTATGTATACTCTCTCACCCATACACCTGTCCAATCTATTCCTGATACCTGTTAATCCTGTTAATCGATAAACCATTAATTCCATCCCACACACACTGTATTTCCAAGCCATTACTAGCCTATATCTCTCTCTCTCTCTCTCCTAAACCTCGATTTGTCTAGTGTGTGTGCCCATTAATTGCAGGTTCTGTACCGAGTCCAACACCGTTAGAACCATGGCTATATTCCCCTAGCCCCTTGCTCCTAGCTCCTAGCCCCTAGCCCCTATCCCCTAGCCCCTAGCTCCTAGCTCCTAGCTCCTAGCCCCTAGCGTTCACTAGCCATGTGCCTCTACTTTTAACTTGACTGCCAAATAACTCTCTCTTCAAAGTTCAGCCTACCACTATTGTATCTTCCATCGTATATATATCGCTATATCTACATTCATTATGGCTAATATTATATCTTCTAGCATAATAGCTACCATCATTATATCTAACATATATATTATTGAATGAGGACAAAAGGTTTATATCAATGATTCTGCCTCAAATCTTCCCTATTTTCTTAGTATTTTAGAAGATAATATAGAAAATATTCGCGTTAGAATCATTGTCTCTCACACTATGTCTGCAGGAAAGACTGTTACCAATATATATATATATATATATATATATATATATATATATATATATATATATATATATATATATATATATATATATATATATATATCTTCTGCAGTTCTTATTCCTACTACTATCCCATCTTCTACACCTTACTTTGCTCCTCACCTCTCTCTTACCTATTTCTTGCCTGTCTCTACTTCCTCATCACAATCGACTTGAGAATGGTCCAGGACGGACCGAAACGTCGTCGTCCCTTCACCTTCTAGTGTGTGGTCTGGTCAACATACAACTGTTATCCCATGGAAATGGGAGGGCACAAGCTGTCTCGTTCCCCCTACCACCGTGGGAGAGAGCAGACAGTCCTGCTGGGGCGCCACCGTGGGAGAGAGCAGACAGCTGTGCTCTTCCACTGTCACACAGAGGCCACAATAGCTATCTAAGTCACCACGAACACAAAACTTAGAAGCAAAGTTCTTCAACAATAACATTGTATTTTTTGCTTTCCCCTCCCTCCCCAATATCTGGCACTGTTCACTGTCTGGCACTGTTCTCTACCTGGCACTGTTCTCTACCTGGCACTGTTCACTGTCTGGCACTGTTCACTGTCTGGCACTGTTCACTGTCTGGCACTGTTCACTGTCTGGCACTGTTCACTGTCTGGCACTGTTCACTGGCTGGCACTGTTCACTGGCTGGCACTGTTCACTGGCTGGCACTGTTCACTGTCTGGCACTGTTCTCTGTCTGGCACTGTTCTCTGTCTGGCACTGTTCTCTGTCTGGCACTGTTCTCTGTCTGGCACTGTTCTCTACCTGGCACTGTTCACTGGCACTGTACTGTGTTCAACAGCGTGTTCAGCCAAGATTCTGTTCCTTCATATATGTCCTTGTGAGCGAGAGTGTGTGTAGGTCAGGGAAAAACTTACTTGAGTCCCTGTGAGTATTTACATAAAAACATTTAATTGGTAAACTTTAACATTCATTTGCAGATTTACATTTTTTTCAAGGTGTATTTTCTCGCAACTTTCGCAATTTACTGCTATGCATACAGGTGCCACTTCCAGAAAATAATAAAATTATAAATGAAAAACGTGTTGGGAATAGTTTAGGATTTTATTGAAATTTGGTGTTATAATTGCATATTAATCTGGAAAATATTAAATGAACAAGTGTTTCTGCTTATATAAATAACAGTATACATTTCCAATAGTTATCTTTTTATGTAAAAAAGATACTATTAGTGATGATATAAGCTTGAACGACAGAGTCAACATACATGAGTCGACTACTGAATTAAGTATTGTTTTGTTTTCAAGTTGTAGAATTATTCATTTCAGGTTATTTAACAATTACAATGAATGAGAATTAGTGAGAGTGAATCATGTGCTTCCCACTAATGTGAGAAGCCCGTGATTTTTGTTATAATACGAAGATAGATTTTCATGTTTCACCCACGTGAAGTTCCTTTATTTTATCTGTAATGCCTTCAGCGTTTGTGTCTGGGGAATACCCCAAACGTTTCCGACACTCACTGTTTCTGCCACACTCCACTCCATGGTAACACTCCCTCCTGAGCTCCACCAACTATTTAAGCTCCTCCAACAAATATGTAAGCCCTAAGTAATCTCCTCCAACAACTATTTAAGCCCTTAGCAAGCTCCTCCAATAACTATGTAAGCCCTTAGTAAGCTCCTCCACCAACTATTTAAGCCCTTAGTAAGCTCCTCCACCAACTATTTAAGCCCTTAGCAATCTCCTCCAACAACTATTTAAGCCCTCAGCAAGCTCCTTCAGCAACCATGTATGCCCTTAGTAAGCTCCTCCACCAACTATGTGAGCCCCTATCAAGCTAATCAACTAACAATATGATCCCACAGTGAGCTCTGTCGCCGGCGAGGTGAGCCCCTAGCGGGCTCTACCTCTCTTAAACACTGAAAATTAGGAGCTTACTTTTCACAGCGTTCTCAAAGCTTACTTTTGACACCGTAAGTCAAAGATTACTTTTGACACCGTGGTCAAAGATTACTTTTGACACCGTTCTCAAAGCTTACTTTTGACACCGTTCTCAAAGATTACTTTTGACACCGTTCTCAAAGATTACTTTTGACACCGTTGTCAAGGCTTTTCTGCCACTGAGAGAGCAAATTGGAGACAAGAAAGGCAACTACCCCATTACAACACCAGACTGCCGGCAATAGGTTGCAGAAAAGGATTGAAAAGGACTGAACAATGTCTGTTCATTAGAGCAAAGTGCTAAGAACTTAAACTCTTAGCCTTAAGCTGTTAATCTTTCTTGATCAGCTGCAGCTGTTATAGACGTTTATGAGATTAGATTCAGCTTTCTACTGATTAGACTGATATTATCTAATGTGTATCAAGCGAGTTGAATCAGTTTACCTTACATCTCTCTACTGATTAGTGTCACCAAAGCCGTATTGGTTGAGAAAAGATGTACTGGTTTCGTCAGTAGTTGTGTAAATACTCGGTGATTCTTAGCCAAAGATCCCAGTCAGTTCACGTGCTTAATACACCACAATTTTAACGATTTCGACCAAAATGTGACAGTCTTGTTTCGAGCGAAATTAAGTCGTTTGGTAACATTGAAAATGATGCCAAATTTACGGTTCTCAGGACTAATGATGATTAACGACAGGGTGAGGTGGGTTGGGTGGGTTGGGTGGGGTAGGTGGGGGTGGGTGGGTTGGGTGGGTTGGGTGGGGTAGGTGGGGGTGGGTAGGTGGGGGGGTTGTAGGTGGGGGTGGGTGGGTTGGGTGGGGTAGGTGGGGGTGGGTGGGTTAGGTGGGGTAGGTGGGGGTGGGTGGGTTGGGTGGGGTAGGTGGGGGTGGGTGGGTTGGGTGGGTTATTGTGGGTGGATTAGGTGGGTTAGGTAGGGGGTCATAGGTGGGTTTCACTACGTTCTGACGCATTTAGTTAAACAAAACCACTGCAAAAGTTAAATTTGACGAGGAAAATAGATTGAAGAATATGACTCATCTTATCAATACACTCACAAATTCTCACTCCTGTATTCTCACAAACTCACGACTCACAACCGACAGTTACTGGCTCTTAACTTCCAGTAACTCACAAATCTCTAAAATCTTTTTTACCATTCATAACATTGTCTTTCACTTACGAACTGCAATTCTCGGCAATTTTCTCAAGATTTGCAATGATCTCCAACATTATCAACTTGCAGAGCACGCCTTTCAACACTCAGAGCACGCCCTCCAACACTCAGAGCACGCCCTCCAATACTCAGAGCACGCCCTCCAACACTCAGAGCACGCCCTCCAACACTCAGAGCACGCCCTCCAACACTCAGAGCACGCCCTTCAACACTCAGAGCACGCCCTCCAACACTCAGAGCACGCCCTCCAACACTCAGAGCACGCCCTCCAACACTCAGAGCACGCCCTCCAACACTCAGAGCACGTCCTCCAACACTCAGAGCACGCCCTCCAATACTCAGAGCACGCCCTCCAACACTCAGAGCACGCCCTCCAACACTCAGAGCACGTCCTCCAACACTCAGAGCACGCCCTCCAACACTCAGAGCACGCCCTCCAACACTCAGAGCACGCCCTCCAACACTCAGAGCACGTCCTCCAACACTCAGAGCACGTCCTCCAACACTCAGAGCACGCCCTCCAATACTCAGAGCACGCCCTCCAACACTCAGAGCACGCCCTCCAACACTCAGAGCACGTCCTCCAACACTCAGAGCACGCCCTCCAACACTCAGAGCACGCCCTCCAACACTCAGAACACGCCCTCCAACACTCAGAGCACGCCGTCCAACACTCAGAGCACGCCCTGCAACACTCAGAGCACGCCGTCCAACACTCAGAGCACGCCGTCCAACACTCAGAGCACGTCCTCCAACACTCAGAGCACGTCCTCCCCCAAGCCAACACAATATGAAGATATTGCCAGTAATGTTTACACTAAGGAGTAGGATGCTTCAGCAGGAGTGATGGAGATGAGGAAGTATTTGAGAGGCTGCACCTGTACTTACCTAGTTGTGTCTGCAGGATCGAGCATTGACTCTTGGATCCCACCTTTCGAGCATCGGTTGTTTACAGCAATGACTCCTGTCCCATTTCCCTATCATACCTGGTTTTAAAATTAGTAATAGTATTTGCTTCCACAACCTGTTCCCCAAGTGCATTCCATTTCCCCACTACTCTCACGCTAAAAGAAAACTTCCTAACATCTCTGTGACTCATCTAAGTTTCAAGCTGCCATCCATGTCCCCTCGTTCTGTTACTATTCCGTGTGAACATTTCGTTTATGTCCACTCTGTCAATTTCCTTGAGTATTTTATACGTTCCTATCATGTCCCCCCCTCTCCCTTCTTCTTTCTAGTGTCGTAAGGCACAGTTCCCTCAGGCGCTCCTCATACCCCCATCCCTCGTAGCTCTGGGACGAGTCTCGTTGCAAACCTCTGAACCTTTTCCAGTTTCCTTATATGCTTCTTCAGATGGGGACTCCATGATGAGGCGGCATACTCTAAGACTGGCCTCACGTAGGCAGTGTTAAGCGCCCTAAATGCCTCCTTACTTAGGTTTCTGAATGATGTTCTAACTTTTGCCAGTGTAGAGTACGCTGCTGTCGTTATCCTATTTATATGTGCCTCAGGAGATAGATTAGGTGTTACGTCCACCCCCAGGTCTCTTTCACGCGTCGTTACAGGTAGGCTGTTCCCCTTCATTGTGTACTGTCCCTTTGGTCTCTTATCTCCTAGTCCCATTTACATAACTTTACATTTGCTCGTGTTGAACTCCAGTAGCCATTTCTCTGACCATCTCTGCAACCTGTTCAGGTCCTCTTGGAGGATCCTGCAATCCTCATCTGTCACAACTCTTCTCATCAACTTTGCGTCATCCGCAAACATCGACATGTAGGATGTTGATGACACACACACACACACACACAGATATGATAGGGACATATAAAATACTCAGGGGAATTGACAAAGTGGAAATAGATGAAATGTTCACACGTAATAATAACAGAACGAGGGGACATGGGTGGAAACTGGAAACTCAGATGAGTCACAGAGATGTTAGGAAGTTTTCTTTTAGCGTGAGAGTAGTAGAAAAATGGAATGCACTTGGGGAACAGGTTGTGGAAGCATATACTATTCATACTTTTAAAACTAGGTATGATAGGGAAATGGGACAGGAGTCATTGCTGTAAACAACCGATAGCTAGAAAGGCGGGATCCAAGAGTCAATGCTCGATCCTGCAAGCACAAATAGGTGAGTACAAATAGGTGAGTACACACACACACACACACACACACACACACACGCCTGTGTGTGTGTGTGTGTGTGTGTGTGTGTGTGTGTGTGTGTGCCTGCAGGATCGAGCTCTTAGCTCTTGGACCCCGCCTTCTTTTAACCATTCATTGTCTAATGTAGTGACTTCCGACCTCGGGGGGAAGGGGGGGGGACGGAGCGCCTATCGGCTGAGTGGACAGCGCTTCGGATTCATAGTTCGGAGGTTCCAGGTTCGATCCCCGGTGGAGGCGGAGACAAATGGGCAAAATGTTTCATTCACCCTGATGCAAGTTATATTGGGTTCCGGGGCTGTGCTGTGTTAACCTATCCCAGCAATATAACAGCTGATATAACACTATAGCAATATAGCAGATATACAATCAGTGGCAATATAATAGTGTTTCTGTAGTTTATACAATGGATTGGAAGCGTGGGGTCTCGGTAGTGCAAATGGGTGCGTTCTCGACTGGCAATCGCGAATTCCGGCTTCGAGGGAGACGGAAACGTTTGGGGGTCATTTTCTATCGTCTAATAACTCTGTTCACCTTGCAGTAACTAAGCCAGCATTGTTTATGTCACATATACGTTTAAAACTTCATGTTATAGAGCTTTTTATTGTGTCAAATGCTGGGCCGCTAAGTACTATTGAGATCATTTTGAGGTTATCTTGAGATGATTTCGGGGCTTTAGTGTCCCCGCGGCCCGGTCCTCGACCAGGCCTCCACCCCCAGGAAGCAGCCCGTGACAGCTGACTAACTCCCAGGTACCTATTTTACTGCTAGGTAACAGGGGTATAGGGTGAAAGAAACTCTGCCCAATATTTCTCGCCGGCGCCTGGGATCGAACCCAGGACCACAGGATCACAAGTCCCGCGTGCTGTCCGCTCGGCCGACCGGCTCCCTATACTTTGTTTGTTCATACTTTGTTATTTAAGATTGGCTACTTGGAACAAAAAGTTCCAAGTAGCACGGGCTATGGTGAGCCCGTAGTAGATTTTAGAGCTCATTCGATGATTGATGAAGATTAAGCCACCCAAAAGGTGGCACGGGCATGAATAGCCCGTAAGTGGTGGCCCTTTTGAGCCATTACCAGTATCAAGAGCTGATGCTGGAGATCTGTGGAGGTGCGACTGCACCCTGCGTGACGGGAGATGTCTCCCGTGAGAGCTCATTCGATTGATAAAGATTAAGCCACCCTCAAGGTGGCACGGGCATGAATAGCCCGTAAAGGAGAGCTCACTTATCACTCTTCACAAGTTATAACACAAAAAAATTATTAAAAAACAACAAATACAGCGTATTTATAGAAGCATATGACCTTTGTTTCATGTCTATATTTTCTTTTTGAAGGCTCTGATTGAATTTTTTTTTTGCCTTTTTATGCTATTGACAAATATTGTATTTTGTCGAGATTGGTGAAGTTTGGTGTTGTTTTGTTTGAGTATTATTGTATTCTTTTGGAAGGGTCATTTACAGTAAACTTTAAACTTTGTGTCGTTAATTGTAAACTTCGTACACCCTGTCGTTTACTGTGAACTTTATTGTTAGTGTCGTTAATTGTGCTATCTTACACATGTTTGTGTTATATTATGTCAAGTGTAATGATATCGTTCTACATAAGAAAGTATTTTATCTAACTTTAATCATTTTTTTATCTAACATAAGTCATTATGTTTATGTTATCTGACGGAAGTTATTGTGTCATTCTTCTTATGATATTGTGTTATCGTTTAGACATTAGTATCCTGTCCTACATAAGTTATAATGGCATCAGTTATAAGATATTTCGTTATCTTACATAAGGCATTATACGCCCTACAGAGGTTATCCTGTTTGTATACAGAAGTTTTCATGTTAATATGATTATCTTAGAATGTTATCTTACTTAACTCTAAATGTTATCTTATACAGGAATGACGTCACTAGTGAAGGGGGCCATGTTCACGGTATACATAATACAAAACCTCACTTCATAATGAACTTATTCAATGAATTTTCTGATTCCATTTGGGGAAAATTGAACTTGTTTCAAACGTCTCAGTTTTTAAGTTACTTATCAGGAGAAAGTGCTTAAGCAAGTTGGATTTTGGAGGATTTGGAGAGGATTTAAGAGAAGGATATAAGCTAGGATTAGGGAACGGAGTGAAGGAAATGTGACCATCTATTTGGACCATCGGGAATCGAACGCCGACCTCAGAGAAGCTAGGTGGTTGTTCTACCCTTCATTTCTTATTTGGCGAAGAATTTTCGAACTTCCAGGTGCTCTTCATTGTTTAATGAAACATTCTTTAGTTACTGGGCACAGAGTATCTTTTTTGTATCATTATTCTCTATCTTTTTTTCCACTGGATATGCAATATATTTTCATCCTTTGAAAACATATTTGGCATTATAGTTTTTTTTGGTCCGGTTTATATGTATAAATTAGTATATAAATATATGCAACAGTCCACCTCTGAATACTTTCTACAACAAACATTTATATATCCAAATATTAATGTTCTGTTGACATCTTACGTGAATGTGAACACCTGAGAGACATCAGAAATATGTGTAGAATACTAAACTCCACATTGTTTGAGTTAGGAAAATTCTATTTGTCAAATATTGATACTGTTCTTAAAAGATTTCCCCATTGTGCACCCGCAAGATAACGTAAGCTTTTAATCTTCTTGATTGATCAATTGTTCACTTGAGACAGTTAAGCAAGTCCCAGCTGTGTCTGGGTACAAGTGACAGGATGAACAACCCAGCGGGTTTTCTTCCTATTGGGGAGTGTTGTATATGCTGCTATGGCGGTGTGTCCACTCACAGGATGAGTGACGCTGCCCAATACTGTCACTATGGCGGTGTGTCCACTCACAGGATGAGTGGCGCTGCCCAATACTGTCACTATGGTGGTGTGTCCACTCACACGATGAGTGGCGCTGCCCAATACTGTCACTATGGCGGTGTGTCCACTCATAAGATGAGTGGCGCTGCCCAATACTGTCACTATGGCGGTGTGTCCACTCACAGGATGAGTGGCGCTGCCCAATACTGTCACTATGGCGGTGTGCCCACTCATAAGATGAGTGACGCTGCCCAATACTGTCACTATGGCGGTGTGTCCACTCACAGGATGAGTGGCGCTGGCCAATACTGTCACTATGGCGGTGTGTCCACTCACAGGATGAGTGACGCTGCCCAATACTGTCACTATGGCGGTGTGTCCACTCGCAGGATGAGTGGCGCTGCCCAATACTGTCACTATGGCGGTGTGTCCACTCACAGGATGAGTGACGCTGCCCAATACTGTCACTATGGCGGTGTGTCCACTCACAGGATGAGTGGCGCTGCCCAATACTGTCACTATGGCGGTGTGTCCACTCACAAGATGAGTGGCGCTGCCCAATACTGTCACTATGCCGGTGTGTCCACTCACAGGAGGAGTGGCGCTGCCCAATACTGTCACTATGCCGGTGTGTCCGCTCACAGGATGAGTGGCGCTGCCCAATACTGTCACTATGGCGGTGTGACCACTCACAGGATGAGTGGCGCTGCCCAATACTGTCACAATGGCAGTGTGACCACTCACAGACTGAGTGACGCTGCCCAATACTGTCACTATGGCGGTGTGTCCACTCACAGGATGAGTGGCGCTGCCCAATAAACTCGCCCCTCGGGGCAAAATTTACCACAGGATCACAAGTCTAGTGTGCTGTCCGCTCGGCCGACCGGCTCCCTAAGTAAAGGTGAAAGGTGAAAGAAACATTTTGCCCATTTGTCTCCGCCTCCACCGGGGATCGAACCCGGAACTTCAGGACTACGAATCCGAAGCGCTGTCCACTGAGCTGTCAGGCGCTGGGCCTGATGGCCGGAAAGACATTATTACAAAAATGTGATCCCATCGAACAGAAACCAAATGATTTCATTAATAATATTTAATATGAGCAAAAGACTTCTAACTTGGTCATGAAAAACTCTCCTGACACTAAACAAAACCCTTTGAAAGAGACGAAGGTCGACTATCCCTTCACATGCCCAGTGGGGGACTGTCCGCCCCAAGGATGTCAATATATAGGCAAGACAACAACATCCCTTTCAAGGCGCCTAACAAAGCCCAAACATCAGTGGCTCTACCAAGGACCATTTAGTCTCTAAACATAACCAGATGATCACCCGAGATATCTTATCAAACAACAACAAAATAATCAACCTATACAGCAATAACAGAAGACTGGATATCGGCGAAGCATTGCACATTGCACATCAAGCCAGCTATCAACACCTAGCAACACTCTGCTATCTTCCAGAACACGATAACACACATACAACATGCCCTCCCCAGACATCAGGAAAACATAAGAGATGGGTAAGCTACAATGGGCCTATTGCCCCCCCATAAATGAGGTGTTTCACCTTCGCCTCATCCTCAGCTGTATTTCCTGCAGCAGGAAAGTTGCAACATGTGCAAAGGAAAAGCTTCCACTACAGCACATGCACAGTGGCTGCATCAACATGTGCAAAGGAAAAGCTTCCACTACAACACATGCACAGTGGCTGCATCAACATGTGCAAAGGAAAAGCTTCCACTACAGCACATGCACAGTGGCTGCATCAACATGTGCAAAGGAAAGCTTC
>NC_059634.1:1978814-2019721 GCF_020424385.1 Procambarus clarkii | reverse complement strand
GGGTAGTTCCCCCCCCTCCTGAACCACCTACAGTAGTTCACCGTTGCCACACCTTGCCATAGTGGCAATACCTTACTATGGCAACACCTATAATTACCCTACTTAATAATACCAACAGATTATACCACTGTGACAAAGAAAAAAATATATTCCTATTCATTTTACATGATTAACTTTTTATAAAAATTCTGATATAAAATATTAATTGAAAATATTATATTTATTTATATCTTGAGCACGAGAGGATTTTTAATACTTTTTATTATTATTTTTTATTGAAAACTGTCATGCATAACATTTCTATTAAATCTGCTGTTTAATAGCTGCAGAATTTCTGCTGGTTGACAGTTCTGCTTTGACAGTGACTGCTGTCAATCATGCAGCCATGACAGCTGAGGTTCTCTGCTGCAAGGCTTGACAGGAGAGCTGTCAAGCCATGACAGGTCCTCACAGCATAGTCATGTTGACTTAGAACTCCCTCATCACTAATGACCTTGACATAGCATCGTGAATTGTATACTTGCATATTGTATACTTGTATATTGTATACTTGTATATTGTATACTTGTATATTGTATACTTGTATATTGTATACTTGTATATTGTATACTTGTATATTGTATACTTGTATTCTGTATACTTGTATATTGTATTTAGACCTTATTAGTTTAAGTGTAAATAAGCGACTGAAACGCTGAGCGGGTCTTCTGGCTGTATAAAACATACATATGTATACCTGCTGTACAAAACATACATATGTATACCTGCTGTACAAAACATACATATGTATACCTGCTGTACAAAACATACATATGTATACCTGCTGTACAAAACATACATATGTATACCTGCTGTACAAAACATACATATGTATACCTGCTGTATAAAACATACATATGTATACCTGCTGTACAAAACATACATATGTATACCTGCTGTACAAAACATACACATGTATACCTGCTGTACAAAACATACACATGTATACCTGCTGTACAAAACATACATATGTATACCTGCTGTACAAAACATACATATGTATACCTGCTGTACAAAACATACACATGTATACCTACTGTACAAAACATACATATGTATACCTGCTGTACAAAACATACACATGTATACCTGCTGTACAAAACATACATATGTATACCTGCTGTACAAAACATACATATGTATACCTGCTGTACAAAACATACACATGTGTACCTGCTGTACAAAACATACACATGTATACCTGCTGTACAAAACATACATATGTATACCTGCTGTACAAAACATACACATGTATACCTACTGTACAAAACATACCCATATATACCTGCTGTACAAAACATACATATGTATACCTACTGTACAAAACATACATATGTATACCTGCTGTACGAAACATACATATGTATACCTGCTGTACAAAACATACACATGTATACCTGCTGTACAAAACATACACATGTATACCTACTGTACAAAACATACACATGTATACCTGCTGTACAAAACATACACATGTATACCTACTGTACAAAACATACACATGTATACCTGCTGTACAAAACATACATATGTATACCTGCTGTACAAAACATACACATGTATACCTGCTGTACAAAACATACATATGTATACCTGCTGTACAAAACATACACATGTATACCTGCTGTACAAAACATACATATGTATACCTGCTGTACAAAACATACATATGTATACCTGCTGTATAAAACATACACATGTATACCTGCTGTATAAAACATACACATGTGTACCTGCTGTACAAAACATACATATGTGTACCTGCTGTACAAAACATACCCATGTATACCTACTGTACAAAACATACACATGTATACCTGCTGTACAAAACATACCCATGTATACCTACTGTACAAAACATACACATGTATACCTGCTGTACAAAACATACACATGTATACCTGCTGTACAAAACATACACATGTATACCTGCTGTACAAAACATACACATGTATACCTGCTGTACAAAACATACACATGTATACCTGCTGTACAAAACATACACATGTATACCTGCTGTACAAAACATACACATGTATACCTGCTGTACAAAACATACACATGTATACCTGCTGTACAAAACATACACATGTATACCTGCTGTACAAAACATACACATGTATACCTGCTGTACAAAACATACACATGTATACCTGCTGTACAAAACATACATATGTATACCTGCTGCATACGCTTTATTACTTTAAATCCGACTTAATTTTTATTTCATTAATAAATTACTTTTATTATCATTATTATTGAGAAAATCAGTAGCAGCCCTGAAAAGGATTCGAACCCATGCTCTGGGTCCTCCACAGCACACGCCTTAGCCCACTACACAACGACATGGTTAAAGAATTGTAACCTGGGATTCATCTGAATCCTAACTACTAACAAAACCTGTTACTAATTTGTTACTAACGACTACTAACTAAACAATTATTTAGTAGTAGTTAGTAACAGTTAATTGACAGTTGAGATGCGGGCCGAAAGAGCAGAGTTCAACCCCCGCAAGCACAACTAGGTGAATACAACTAGGTGAATGTACACACACACACAGCCACATACACACACACACACACACACACACACACACACACACACACACACACACACACACACACACACACACACACACACACTCTCAACCCTGACGGTTGAGAGGCGGGACCAAAGAGCCAAAGCTCAACCCCCGCAAGCACAACTAGGTGAGTACGATTAGGTGAGTACAATTAGGTGAGTACACACACACACACCTCAGGGGGCCGGCTTGCCGAGCGGACAGCACGCTGGACACGTGATCCTGTGGACCCGGGTTCGATCCCAAGCGCCAGCGAGAAACATTGGTCAGAGTTTCTTTCACTCTATGCCCCCGTTACCTAGCAGTAAATAGGTACCTGGGAGTTAGTTAGCTGTCACGGGCTACTTCCTGGTGTGATTCAACTAGGTGAATACACCCAGAACATGACACGCTGCCTTGGTCAAAGAAGATCATTTATTTCAAGCTAAGGAGTGAAGTGCAATTCAGATCCTGTTAGTAAAACAATTAATCCAAAATATCAGTGCAGTATTGAATGCAACAGGATCGCAATCCTTGCAATGATAAGTATTATTATCCGGGGAAATTGTCAGTGAAGGATGACCCCACGACAGCCAGTAGTGACAATTATTAAAGCTGGCATGCACACTAAAGTCAAGCTATATCTGACCTGAAGAGACACTCTACAAAGTGTGGCGAGTCTAGGCGGAGTGGACGCGCAGAGTTAGACAATGTCTACCTCCGGGAAAGGGGTCTGTAACTTCCTGTTGGACCAGTGCAATGGCGTTCACGAGAATTTGTGGTGACAGGAGTTCCTCTAGGGACACACACACACACACACACACACACACACACACAGGTGGAATGCATTAGGCAGTGGTGTGGTGGAGGCTCACTCCATACACAGTTTCAAATGTAGATATGACAGAGCCCAGTAGGCTCAGGAACCTGTACACCAGTTGATTGACAGTTGAGAGGCGGGACCAAAGAGCCAGAGCTCAACCCACGCAAGTACAACTAGGTGAGTACACACGCACCCCCACACACACATTATATATATATATATATATATATATATATATATATATATATATATATATATATATATATATATATATATATATATATATATATATATATATATATATATATATATATATATATATATGTCGTACCTAATAGCCAGAACTCACTTCTCAGCCTACTATTCAAGGCCCGATTTGCCTAATAAGCCAAGTTTTCATGAATTAATGTTTTTTCGTCTACCTAACCTACCTAACCTAACCTAACCTAGCTTTTTTTGGCTACCTAACCTAACCTTACCTATAAATATAGGTTAGGTTAGGTTAGGTAGGGTTGGTTAGGTTCGGTCATATATCTACGTTAATTTTAACTCCAATAAAAAAAAATTGACCTCATACATAGAGAAAAGGGTTGCTTTATCATTTCATAAGAAAAAAATTATAGTAAATATATTAATTCAGGAAAACTTGGCTTATTAGGCAAATCGGGCCTTGAATAGTAGGCTGAGAAGTGAGTTCTGGCTACTAGGTACGACATATGTCTATATATATATATATATATATATATATATATATATATATATATATATATATATATATATATATATATATATATATTAAATATGACCGAAAAAGTAAGATTAATAATTCTAACACGAATTTTCTCAATCTTTCGTACATTTCTTTTCACCGTTGAAGGTAATTCAAAAATCAATTCTCCCAAATTCATTTTTATTTCTAGTCTGACGCGACACGAGCGCGTTTCGTAAAACTTATTACATTTTCAAAGACTTTAGTTTACAAATACACAACTGAATAGAACTTACACATCTCCGATTTTGTTTATATCTACATTTGAGTGAGGTGGCATTAATAGGGTATTAATTTCATCAACACAAGACAGAACAAGAGGTGGCATTAAAAGGGTATTAATTTCATCAACACAATGGGTATTGAAATGGAAGTGATTGTAGGAAGCCTATTGGTCCATATTTCTTGATGCTTCTATATTGGAGCGGAGTCTTGAGGTGGGTAGAATATAGTTGTGCATTAATTGGCTGTTGATTGCTGGTGTTGACTTCTTAATGTGTAGTGCCTCGCAAACGTCAGGCCGCCTGCTATCGCTGTATCTATCGATGATTTCTGTATTGTTTACTAGGATTTCTCTGGCGATGGTTTGGTTGTGGGAAGAGATTATATGTTCCTTAATGGAGCCCTGTTGTTTATGCATCGTTAAACGCCTAGAAAGAGATGTTGTTGTCTTGCCTATGTACTGGTTTTTTTTTGAGCTTACAGTCCCCAAGAGGGCATTTGAAGGCATAGACGACGTTGGTCTCTTTTAAAGCGTTCTGTTTTGTGTCTGGAGAGTTTCTCATGAGTAGGCTGGCCGTTTTTCTGGTTTTATAGTAAATCGTCAGTTGTATCCTCTGATTTTTGTCTGTAGGGATAACGTTTCTATTAACAATATCTTTCAGGACCCTTTCCTCTGTTTTATGAGCTGTGGAAAAGAAGTTCCTGTAAAATAGTCTAATAGGGGGTATAGGTGTTGTGTTAGTTGTCTCTTCAGAGGTTGCATGGCGTTTCACTTTCCTTCTTATGATGTCTTCGACGAAACCATTGGAGAAGCCTTTGTTGACTAGGACCTGCCTTACCCTACAATAATTTATATATATAAATTTATTTATATATATATATAAATATACCCTATATTATATAAATAATATATATATATATATATATATATATATATATATATATATATATATATATATATATATATATATATATATATAATGATAAATTTTATACAGAACTATTCATTCTAAATCGGTGTGTTGACACATATTAATATATATATATATATATATATATATATATATATATATATATATATATATATATATATATATATATGTCGTACCTAGTAGCCAGAATGCACTTTTCGGCCTACTATGCAAGGCCCGATTTGCCTAATAAGCCAAGTTTTCCTGAATTAATATATTTTCTCTATTTTTTTTTCTTATGAAATGATAAAGCTACCTATTTCATTATGTATGAGGTTAATTTTTTTTATTTGAGTTAAAATTAACGTAGATATATGACCGAACCTAACCAACCCTACCTAACCTAACCTAACCTATCTTTATAGGTTAGGTTAGGTCAGGTAGCCGTAAAAGTTAGGTTAGGTTAGGTTAGGTAGGTTAGGTTAGGTTAGGTTAGGTTAGGTTAGGTTAGGTTAGGTAGTCGAAAAACAATTAATTCATGAAAACTTGGCTTATTAGGCAAATTGGGCCTTGCATAGTAGGCTGAGAAGTGCGTTCTGGCTACTAGGTACGACATATATATATATATATATATATATATATATATATATATATATATATATATATATATATATATATATATATATATATATATATACATATATATATATAATTGATTTACTCATACGCAGTTATGTGGTGTATATCTTACTATCATACATGCTGTGTGCTGTATAGCTGTATACTCTCATACACACTGTATTCCAGTTTATACATTTACTGTATTGCTGTTAGTGATTATTTTTCAGCAATAATATTCGAACGCACTTCGGATTGGGTTCGAAATATTTATTTAATTTACTTCGGGTACGGACCCAAGCGTCCGAACGCTCGTAACTCTATGAACGCTCGTAGCTCTATGAACGCTAGTAGCTCTATGAACGTTCGTAGCTCTATCAACGCTCGTAGCTCTATCAACGCTCGTAGCTCTATCAACGCTCGTAGCTCTATTAACGCTCGTAGCTCTATCAACGCTCGTAGCTCTATCAACGCTCGTAGCTCTATCAACGCTCGTAGCTCTATCAACGCTCGTAGCTCTATGAACACTCGTAGCTCTAACAACGCTCGTAGCTCTATCAACGCTCGTAGCTCTATTAACGCTCGTAGCTCTATCAACGCTCGTAGCTCTATCAACGCTCGTAGCTCTATCAACGTTCGTAGCTCTATCAACGCTCGTAGCTCTATCAACGCTCGTAGCTCTATCAACGCTCGTAGCTCTATGAACACTCGTAGCTCTATCAACGCTCGTAGCTCTACCAACGCTCGTAGCTCTATCAACGCTCGTAGCTCTATCAACGCTCGTAGCTCTATCAACGCTCGTAGCTCTACCAACGCTCGTAGCTCTATCAACGCTCGTAGCTCTATCAACGCTCGTAGCTCTATCAACGCTCGTAGCTCTATGAATAATCGTAGCTCTATGAACAAAAATAGCAATGATGAATTTTACACAACTATTCATTCTAAATCGGTGTGTTGACACATATTAATAATATTATATATGAGGATTAGCTGTACAGTTAAGCCTGGATTAGGCTAGGTGTTCAGACTCTGTTGGAAATCATGGGTATTTATAGGCCATGTGTGTGTGTGTGTGTGTGTGTGTATGTGTGTGTATGTGTGTGTGTATGTGTGTGTGTGTGTGTGTGTGTGTATGTGTGTGTGTGTGTGTGTGTATGTGTGTGTGTATGTGTGTGTTGGGATTATTCGAACAGAGAGCAAAAGCGAAGCTGTGTTCGATAAAATTCGAACGTCATGATTTCAAGTGTAAAAGAGTTTTTTAATTCTTAAGTAGGGGATTGGAAGCCGGATTAATGAGCATTTAATCATCGTTTATACAAATGAGCTACTGGTGATTAGGATAATATAACAATTGTATGTTTCCCCAGTCAGGTGTTTGGACATGTGTTTTATTAAGTGCTGATGTTTTGTCAGGTGTTTAGTCACATGGGTTAGTCAGGTGTTTAGATATTCCCGCTAAACACACACCGAAACTACGACGTTGGTACAACGTTCGAACAAGTTTTAACACCTCCTAACCAGTTATAACAACCAATATAGCAAGTTGTAACAACGTTCTAATACGTCATAAACACGTTAAGCCAAGATGTAACAACTTTATTACAAGTTGTAACAAGCGGAAAATAGAGACAGTTTCGGTTTGTGTTTCCAGGGATTTAGTCTACAAAATATCCGATGATTTATCGGTGAAAGATCCTTCAGACGTGGCTTTTAAAACTCCATGGAGATGACGCCCCCATCTTGAAAGACTGTGTGTGTGTTACAACCACTGACACAGGGATCTGCTGGCACAGAATATCGGATTCCTCTCGCTGCAGTAATCATAAAATCTTATATGCACGTCCTTCCAAAAGGAACCTTATGCTCTCGTGCGAGGAGCTCAAAATATTCCTCTTGTGGGAGATTTGATATCTTTCTCTTTCTCTCTCTCTCACACATTCTCTTGTTCTGTTTTACAGTTTCGTTATTTCTCTTATATTCTCTGGTTCTCTGTCTCTCTGTTTCTGTATGTCTTTCTGTCTGTCTGTCTGTCTCTCTCTCTGTCTGTCTGTCTGTCTGTCTCTCTCTCTCTCTCTCTCTCTCTCTCTCTCTCACACACACATTCTCTTGTTCTGTTTCACACTTTCGTTCTCTCTCTTATATTCTCTGGCTATCTGTCTCTCTGTCTCTGTCTGTCTGTCTGTCTGTCTGTCTGTCTGTCTCTCTCTCTCTCTCTCTCTCTCTCTCTCTCTCTCTCTCTCTCTCTCTCTCTCTCTCTCTCTCTCTCTCTCTCTCTCTCTCTCTCTTTCTCTCTCTCTCCATCCCAGAAAGCAGCAAATGTGTACAGAATCATAAAACCATTTTCTAACTCTGTTTAGTAGTTCATTTCTTCCTCATTAGAAAAGAGGAAATAAAGAGGACTTGATTCCCCCCGAGTCTTAACGAGTTTAAAAATGCTTACAGAGATCAGCAGTTTGTCTCAAGAGCTTCTCATCTGTCTTGGGAACACATTCAAGACGTCTTGGAGGTAAACAATCTAGAATTTTAGGCTCCTCCAAGAAACAGGCGAGATGCTTAAAATTAAATTCCTGGGCTTGTTAATTAAAGATGAATTTTCTGTAGAGCATGACGTTGCCTCAGCAATATTGCTCCATGTCGAGGTCTGGCAGGACTGGAGGAGTGGGAGGAGAACCTTCCGTTGTTTTTTTTTAAAGCTAAAGTCAATGTTGCTGGAATGTTTTGCAATTTTGTGGGGCTGATTTGCGGGTAAAATGGTTGGTAAGGGACTTAAAAGTCTCTTGCTTGGAGGTTTAGGTTTGGTGTTCTGTGTGTTTCTGTTCGTTTATCTATCTGCGACTCTCTCTCACTAATTGATTGATGAAGATTAAGCCACCCAAGAGGTGGCACGGGTATGAATAGCCCGTAAGTGGTGGCCCTTTGGAGCCATTACCAGTATCAAGAGCTGATACTGGAGATCTGTGGAGGTGCGACTGCACCCTGCGTGACGGGAGATGTCTCCCGGACCAAATGGTGACCAAATGGTCTCTCTCTCACTTTCTCTCACCCTCTCTCACTCCTCCTCACCAGCTTATATCCCCTCACAAGCTGCCTCTTCGCTCGACGGAACATCACTAAAGAGGCCGCGCCCCTCTGCCCTTCAGCTCAGGTTAATGATGTGAATCTCATAGTCTTGATCCTGGGGTGTTGTAGTGAAATTGTCGGTGCATTATCCGTAGACTTTCACCTCCTGGCGCTGCTCTGAGATGTATAGCTGGCTATAGGGTCTCTCTGGAGTAAGGGAGAGAACCATGTCCAACAGGGAGTGGGGAATATATTATTAGTTATAATAATATATTCCAATAAGGGAAAAAGTTATTAGTTATAATAATATATTCCAATAAGGGAAAAAATTAACACTAATAAAACTAATAATAATAAGTTTTATAATTATTTTTTATCATTAAAATCATTATTTTTTATTATATTCTTTTATATTACAATTATTAATTAAGATGAATCTTAATACTTGAAAAGCCTCTTGATACTAAGTAACAAGTTCGTTTTATATATACAAAAAACACTTCCGATCTAATGCAACACTGGATCGCAAAATGGAACAAAAAGAGTCCGCGTAGAGGACACACCTGTGACAGTCTTGGGTATTGCTGGAACCTTTGGAAGGTTTGTAAGCTGAAAAAAACTTGCAGTTGATGGGAATCTTCTGCAACTCGTTGCCAAACTGCTTAAGCAACCGAACCACTAATGTTTGTCGACGATAATCACTTGTGGAAACATTTGCGGAAATACTGAGAAAGAGCTCATAAGCAATGGCCACAGTGAGGGAGAAAGCCATTCCATGAAACTTGTGTAAGGAATCATTCAGAACTTTGTATACCACATATGTCAGACCAATCCTGGAGTATGCGGCTCCAGCATGGAGTCCATATCTAGTCAAGGATAAGACTAAACTGGAAAAGGTTCAAAGGTTTGCCATCAGGCTAGTACCCGAGCTGAGAGGTATGAGCTACGAGGAGAGACTACGGGAATTAAACCTCACTTCGCTGGAAGACAGAAGAGTTAGGGGGGACATGATCACCACATACAAGATTCTCAGATGAATTGATAGGGTTGATAAAGACAGACTATTTAACACAAGGGGAACACGCACTAGGGGACACAGGTGGAAACTGAGTGGTCAAATGAGCTACAGAGATATTAGAAATAATTTTTTTAATGCCAGAGTAGTAGACAAATGAAATGCATTAGGAGGTGATGTGGTGGAGGCTGACTCCATACACAGTTTCAAGTGTAGATATGATAGAGCCCGATAGGCTCAGGAACCTGTACACCTGTTGATTGACAGTTGAGAGGCGGGACCAAAGAGCCAGAACTCAACCCCCCGCAAGAACAACTAGGTGAGTACATCCTACATAGCTACAGCAAACTCCCCCACAAAAAATACAATCACAGTATTTACTCCCAAAATTGCTACACAGATTCAGTGATTATTTTCAGCATAAGCCTTCAGTTATTACCATACCATTACCCTAATGACCGCCATTTTAACCACACTACTGCATTTTAAGAAGCTTACTCGAACGAAAAAATGTCCACGTTTGGCAAGAAATAATTGTCGCTAGTTAGGGTACGTGAGGTTGACCTCTAATCACTAGACCTAGTAGTTAGTACACAGGTCACGGAGGACGACTCGTAATTACCGTGAGACTCGGGGTAGTTCCTAATTACTCGTTAATTAGTTGTTAGTGATATTTAATGGTTGGGCACTTAACAAGGGTAGTATTTAGGCCCAAGATGGGTATCAGGGTATGTTCTCAGATACCAACATGCCCTCATTCAGCCCTGAGGAATGTGTGGTTCCTCTCTACTGATGAGAGGAGTGGTATATGTAGGTATGAGGGGGTATGTAGAGGTATATGTAGGCATGAGGGCTATGTTGAGTGGTATATGTAGGCATGAGGGCTATGTTGAGTGGTATATGTAGGCATGAGGGCTATGTTGAGTGGTATATGTAGGCATGAGGGGGTATGTTGAGTGGTATATGTAGGCATGAGGGCTATGTTGAGTGGTATATGTAGGCATGAGGGGGTATGTTGAGTGGTATATGTAGGTATGAGGGGGTATGTAGAGGTATATGTAGGCATGAGGGCTATGTTGAGAGGTATATGTAGGCATGAGGGGGTATGTTGAGTGGTATATGTAGGCATGAGGGCTATGTTGAGTGGTATATGTAGGTATGAGGGGTATGTAGAGGTATATGTAGGCATGAGGGCTATGTTGAGTGGTATATGTAGGCATGAGGGCTATGTTGAGTGGTATATGTAGGCATGAGGGCTATGTTGAGTGGTATATGTAGGCATGAGGGGGTATGTTGAGTGGTATATGTAGGTATGAGGGGGTATGTAGAGGTATATGTAGGCATGAGGGCTATGTTGAGTGGTATATGTAGGCATGAGGGCTATGTTGAGTGGTATATGTAGGCATGAGGGGGTATGTTGAGTGGTATATGTAGGTATGAGGGGGTATGTAGAGGTATATGTAGGCATGAGGGCTATGTTGAGTGGTATATGTAGGCATGAGGGCTATGTTGAGTGGTATATGTAGGCATGACGGGGTATGTTGAGTGGTATATGTAGGTATGAGGGGGTATGTAGAGGTATATGTAGGCATGAGGGCTATGTTGAGTGGTATATGTAGGCATGAGGGCTATGTTGAGTGGTATATGTAGGCATGAGGGGTATGTTGAGTGGTATATGTAGGTATGAGGGGGTATGTAGAGGTATATGTAGGCATGAGGGCTATGTTGAGTGGTATATGTAGGCATGAGGGCTATGTAGAGTGGTATATGTAGGCATGAGGGGGTATGTTGAGTGGTATATGTAGGCATGAGGGGGTATGTTGAGTGGTATATGTAGGCATGAGGGCTATGTAGAGTGGTATATGTAGGCATGAGGGGGTATGTTGAGTGGTATATGTAGGCATGAGGGGGTATGTAGAGTGGTATATGTAGGCATGAGGGCTATGTAGAGTGGTATATGTAGGCATGAGGGCTATGTAGAGTGGTATATGTAGGTATGAGGGGGGTATGTAGAGGTATATGTAGGCATGAGGGGGTATGTTGAGTGGTATATGTAGGCATGAGGGGGTATGTAGAGTGGTATATGTAGGCATGAGGGCTATGTTGAGCGGTATATGTAGGCATGAGGGATATGTAGAGTGGTATATGTAGGCATGAGGGCTATGTAGAGTGGTATATGTAGGCATGAGGGCTATGTTGAGTGGTATATGTAGGCATGAGGGCTATGTTGAGTGGTATATGTAGGCATGAGGGGTATGTTGAGTGGTATATGTAGGCATGAGGGCTATGTAGAGTGGTATATGTAGGCATGAGGGGGTATGTTGAGTGGTATATGTAGGCATGAGGGGGTATGTTGAGTGGTATATGTAGGCATGAGGGGGTATGTAGAGTGGTATATGTAGGCATGAGGGCTATGTAGAGGTATATGTAGGCATGAGGGGGTATGTAGAGTGGTATATGTAGGCATGAGGGCTATGTAGAGTGGTATATGTAGGCATGAGGGGTATGTAGAGGTATATGTAGGCATGAGTGGTATGTTGAGTAGTATATGTAGGCATGAGGGCTATGTAGAGCAGTATAGGAAGGCATGAGTGGTATGTAGAGGTATATGTAGCCATGAGGGCTATGTAGAGGTATATGTAGGCATGAGGGGTATGTTGAGTGGTATATGTAGGCATGAGGGGTATGTAGAGTGGTATATGTAGGCATGAGGGGTATGTTGAGCGGTATATGTAGGCATGAGGGCTATGTAGAGGTATATGTAGGCATGAGGGCTATGTAGAGTGGTATATGTATGCATAAGTGGTATATTGAACATACTATTTACTTCACAACAAGAGGTA
The DNA here is from genome assembly GCF_020424385.1 of Procambarus clarkii. Lineage (NCBI taxonomy): Eukaryota > Metazoa > Arthropoda > Malacostraca > Decapoda > Cambaridae > Procambarus > Procambarus clarkii. The sequence goes on along the minus strand of NC_059634.1, from coordinate 2,006,861 downwards.
TATGTAGGCATGAGGGCTATGTAGAGATATATGTATGCATGAGGGCTATGTAGACAGGTATATGAAGACATGAGGGCTATGTAGAGTGGTATATGTAGGCACGAGGGCTATGTAGAGTGGTATATGTAGGCATAAGGGCTATGTTGAGCGGTATATGTAGGCATGAGGGCTATGTAGAGGTATATGTGGGCATGAGGGCTATGTAGAGGTATATGTAGGCATGAGGGCTATGTTGAGCGGTATATGTTGGCATGAGGGCTATGTAGAATGGTGTATGTAGGCATGAGGGCTATGTAGAGTGGTATATGTAGGCATGAGGGCTATGTAGAGTGGTATATGTAGGCATGAGGGCTATGTTGAGCGGTATATGTAGACATGAGGGCTATGTAGAGAGGTATATGTAGGCATGAGGGCTATGTAGAGTGGTATATGTAGGCATGAGGGCTATGTAGAGTGGTATATGTGGGCATGAGGGCTATGTAGAGGTATATGTAGGCATAAGTGGTATATTGAACATACTACTTACTTCACAACAAGATGGGACAATCAGCCTTGCAAATCTGCTCTTTGCAATAATATATTTAATAGATATATCCTCACTTCTTATAGCACAGCAAAAGTGCATTGAAATGTTCATAAAAATCTGTTCATTTCTATATAACTGATATGATCTTTCCTACACTGAAACCCTCTGGTCAAAATGCCAGCTATACCGAAGCATAAGCTTAACTGAGAGTCAGCTAGAAGCTATAATTCAGCAAATGGATCAGTTGATAGTCAGCTTGAAGTCAGCTTAGAATTTCAGTTCGCCAATTAAGGTCACTAATTTACGAATGTGAATAGGTTAAAGGTCCACCGAAACCTTTACATCCTTACATGAACCGCTTCAGGACCTGTCAGAAGATTTCTTTCAGCTTGGATTCAGCATAAACCTTTCATCCTTCAGCATCACTAACTGAAAAATGCTCCACGCGAAGGTAGTGGCAAGAATTGTGAAATTGAAATCGGAAAAATGCAATGAAAAGGGGAGTAGAAACACACGGGAAGGAGAAGGGACAGGCGAAATTCAATTATATATAGAGAGAGAGGGAGAGAGAGAGAGAGAGAGAGAGAGAGAGAGAGAGAGAGAGAGAGAGAGAGAGAGAGAGAGAGAGAGAGAGAGAGAGAGAGAGAGAGAGAGAGAGAGAGAGAGAGAGAAGAGAGAGACAGAGACAGAGACAGAGACAGAGACAGAGACAGAGACAGAGACAGACAGACAGACAGACAGACAGAGCAATAACCAACAAATCACTATAAAACACTAATGACTGTCTACCCATTAAACTAACTTAACCACAGGAATACAGTTCCTTTGGATTCCTCTGAATAAACCCAAAATATAAGATCTAAGAGAGGGCTTCAACACCATTAAAGACTCAACCTCTCCCACTGGAGAGTTCCAACACCATCTCTCTAACAAGCAGTCTTCCTGACTCTATCATATCCATTAATATAATTTATTCTCATTTTCGTTCCTGTAACAGGTGAAGCAAATATTATTAAATATCTATTCTGCCCTTGACAGGTGCAGCAAATATTTGGATTTTATTTTCACAGGTGTTTAGGATTAGTGGCTGTTCTGTTTAACACGTGTATGTGAACGTGTATGTGAACGTGTATGTGCACGTGTATGTGAACGTGTATGTGAACGTGTATGTGAACGTGTATGTGCACGTGTATGTGAACGTGTATGTGCACGTGTATGTGAACGTGTATGTGCACGTGTATGTGAACGTGTATGTGCACGTGTATGTGAACGTGTATGTGAACGTGTATGTGAACGTGTATGTGCACGTGTAATATCACCACCTGTCGTACAACGGTACACAAGGGGGCACTATCACCACTACTCCTCCAACGGTACATACGGGTACACTCTCACCACCACTCCTCCAACGGTATACAACGGTACACAGTAGTATACCATCACTTCTCCAACGGTACTCAACGGTACACCCTCACCACCAGTACTCCAACGGTACACAAAGGTACACCATCACCACACCAGTCCTCCAACAGTGCACAAAGGTACACCATCACTCCTCCAACGGTACACAAAGGTACACCATCACCACCAGTCTTCCAACGGTACACAAAGGTACACCATCACCACCAGTCTTCCAACGGTACACAAAGGTACACCATCCCCCCACCAGTCCTCCAACGGTATACAAAGGTTCACCATCACTCCTCCAACAGTACACAAAGGTACACCATCACCACCAGTCCTCCAACAGTACACAAAGGTACACCATCACTCCTCCAACAGTACACAAAGGTACACCATCACCACCAGTCCTCCAACAGTACACAAAGGTACACCATCACCACCAGTCCTCCAACAGTACACAAAGGTACACCATCACCACCAGTCCTCCAACAGTACACAAAGGTACACCATCACTCCTCCAACGGTACACAGAGATACACCCTCCCCACCACCACTCCTCCAACGGTACACAACGGTACACCCTCACCACCACTACTCCTCCAACGGTACACAACGGTACACCCTCACCACCACCACTCCTCCAACAATACACAACGGTACACCCTCCCCACCACCACTCCTCCAACAATACACAACGGTACACCCTCCCCACCACCACTCCTCCAACGGTACACAACGGTACACCCTCACCACCACCACTCCTCCAACGGTACACAAAGGTACACCCTCACCACCACCACTCCTCCAACGGTACACAACGGTACACCCTCACCACCACTACTCCTCCAACGGTACACAACGGTACACCCTCACCACCACTACTCCTCCAACGGTACACAACGGTACACCCTCACCACCACCACTCCTCCAACAATACACAACGGTACACCCTCCCCACCACCACTCCTCCAACAATACACAACGGTACACCCTCCCCACCACCACTCCTCCAACGGTACACAACGGTACACCCTCACCACCACCACTCCTCCAACGGTACACAAAGGTACACCCTCACCACCACCACTCCTCCAACGGTACACAACGGTACACCCTCACCACCACTACTCCTCCAACGGTACACAACGGTACACCCTCACCACCACTACTCCTCCAACGGTACACAACGGTACACCCTCACCACCATCACTCCTCCAACGGTACACAACGGTAAACCCTCACCACCACCACTCCTCCAAAGGTACACAGGAATATTGTCAAGCCACGAGACTGCAAAACACGAAAAATCATTTAAGAGCCTCCAAACTCCCATGTTCGGTGTTGACAGGAGTGCAGTAATGGTCCTATTTTTCAGTTTTTTAAGCCTCGCTAATTTCCTTAATTGCAAGTGAGCAGGGAACCTCATTTTCTTGCCTTTACTGAGAAATGTGGCCCTTTGAAAGTAGTTTTTCTTTTTGCAACAATATGAGCCATATTTAACACGATATATCTGCTCTATTTCCACTGTAACGTATCTTTTCTATGTTTATTAGGATATATCTATATGGTTTATATTCACCTTTGCATATATCCTGTGTATTCATTGGGATATACATGTTCTATGTTCACTATAGCATATATACTGTACTCTATATTCAATATATATCATATAGGCTCTATATTTATTATGATATTTGGGCTCTACATTTACTATAACATATATTCTCTATATCCACTGTAACATATATGACTTGTATTCATTATAGACTATATGCTCTATATATATTATGACATATATGCTCTATTTTTGTTAAGACATATACATTATATATTCATTTGACATATCTGGTCTATATTAATTATAATATATATGCTGTATATTCCTTTACGACTTATCTGTTATATTTTCGTTATAACATATATTCTATATTCACATATATATTTTTGATCAGTTTGCTTGCAAACGTGTGTTTTAAAAACTCACAATTATATATATAATTTTTTTCATTTTATTTTTCAACTATGTTTTGTATGCTGCTTGAACATGTTTGAACTATGAACATGTTACACACACACACACACACATTATATATATATATATATATATATATATATATATATATATATATATATATATATATATATATATATATATATATATATATATATATATATATATATGTCGTACCTAGTAGCCAGAACTCACTTCTCAGCCTACTATTCAAGGCCCGATTTGCCTAATAAGCCAAGTTTTCCTGAATTAATATATTTACTATAATTTTTTTCTTATGGAATGATAAAGCAACCCTTTTTCTCTATGTATGAGGTCAATTTTTTTTTATTGGAGTTAAAATTAATGTAGATATATGACCGAACCTAACCAACCCTACCTAACCTAACCTAACCTATATTTATAGGTAAGGTTAGGTTAGGTAGCCAAAAAAAGCTAGGTTAGGTTAGGTTAGGTAGGTTAGGTAGACGAAAAAACATTAATTCATGAAAACTTGGCTTATTAGGCAAATCGGGCCTTGAATAGTAGGCTGAGAAGTGCATTCTGGCTATTAGGTACGACATATATATATATATATATATATCCAAGCAACTAGGGATATAACCTTGTTGGCCAAGGATAGATCTGCTTACACCAATCAGATCACGTTGTATCAGGCAAGGCCAACTACACCAAACAAAGGCTGATTAGACGTAACCAAACAAGTCCAAAGTTAGCTCCATAACCAAGACCAGATGAGCTCAGCTGGGGGTAGAGTAATGGACTTGGATCAGTCCAGTTGTCTGCACATATTGTAGTACTGTGCTCAAGTTGCTTGTCTAAACACACCTGTTGCCCCCCCCCACACACACACACACACACCTGCTGCCCCAACACACCTGTCACTCATTCCAACATTGTACATAAAGCATAAAACTACACATTTTATAATTGTCACTAGACTTGGTAATTGAGACTGAGTGCTTCGCTCGCTCCATTCTGCACCAGTTTAAAAACATAAGTTTGATTTCTGAGTAAAAGACAAATGACTTTAAATGATATTAAATAATAATAAATATGCCCTTTTTAATAGCCACTGATGCTGTTTTTTTTGTTCAGTGTATAATAATCAAATCTATATCAATTATTTTTTCAATTATTCCACAAAATAGTGGACAGTTGGTTTGATTTAAAAGTACAAAAAGTTCAATTAGATAAAGACAAAATTAACTTGCATCAAAACTATTAATAATGAAAGTTCGAAACAATATAAATATAATTTTAATTGCCTATAATGTCATATCTACTATCTACTCTATCTACTCTATCTACTATGCTCAAAATCTGTCAAAATTTAAAGTAGAACTTTAAATTTATTTAAAGTTCATTAACATTTAACTTGGAACTAAAGATCACTTTTATAATGTATTAAATAGACAATTGAGGACAAAATTTACTGAAGGTAAACCTTCTTTTTATAATTTTATAAGAACCAAATTGTCTTCAAATGATGTCAATACTATTGAAGTAACATGACTTCAACATTGCTTGCTCAGACATCTTTTCAGTTGAATAATTATGTAGTTTGATGTTGAAATTAAGGCAGACTAGCAAGCATGACAGTTTACGAGATACTAAACAACTAACCATCCCCACAGGTAAACTCCAGAAAGAGATTTAAAGGTAAACTCAGTATACCTTCACTGACGTGCTATATAGAAGCTTATACGAGAGAATCTTGGGCTCCTCTACACACACAAGAGAATCTAGAGCCTCTATTGTTGCAGTGTGTCATACTTATGTCAGCAGTAAGATCAGATGTAATTAGATCTTCATATAAGTTTCAATATTGCACATCAACACATTGCAACATCTATTGAACCTCTTTATTGTGGAGTTTTGCAACCGGCAGTGACACGTTTAGGGATTAAAGGCTTTTGTCGCGTCCCTAAATTCCGCTATTGAGAGAATGGAACATTTATTTGAAATTTATCCTTAATTTAATCTTTCATTCTGTCTCCATTGAGAAAGGAGAATGTCCCCTATTCCCCTATTTTCCTATATTCCTATATTTTTCCTATTTCCCCTATTTCCTGGTGACCTGTCTGGTTCCCTCGGGGCTGATTATAAGGTCAGCCCTTATAAGGTCTGCTCCTATAAGGTCCGTCATTATAAGGTCCGCCCTTCCCTCCTCTGGAGACCCAGAAATACTTGTAGATGGTACACTACCATAGACCACATTCACTCCAAACATCTACCACCTCCGGGTTACTCATGCCCGTGTCACCTCTGGTGGTGGCTTAATCACCATCAATCAATCAATCCGCGTCCCTCCTCACTCTCCATCTTGCTCTGATGAAGGTGAATTCAGCCGAAAACGCGCTCAGGATATTCATTTTTTTTAAATATGGTTTTTCCTGCCTGCTTGAATCACTGTTTTTGTAATCGTTCAGATCTCACCCTTTAAACGTTCACAGTACCGTGACCACCGTACCATTGATCGTCTATTTGGCAAGATCTTCAATGGTGCGGAGGTCACGGTACTGTGTACGTTTAGGGGTGATCCTGGACGTCATGGGTTCGAATCCTGGCAGGGTCATATGTAGTTCTTAGTGATTATTATATATATATATATATATATATATATATATATATATATATATATATATATATATATATATATATATTACATCCCGTGTAAATGTTTGAGTGAGGAGATATTGGTATCGATGAAGCACCGAGCGCCGACAAAAATGTGCAGTTGAAAGACAAAATCGGACGAGAATTTTATTTGCAGAGCTCACGTGAGAGTGAATAGAGCACTGTGACGCGTGGTGGTGGGTGGCAGCCCACTCAGCTATCATGGGGTCAGGCAACTCACTCGGAAAGGTAGGTTAGGTTAGGTTAGGTTAGGTTAGGTTTAGGAATCTCAGTGTTATACCAAACTGGTTGATGTCGATACTACAGTGCCAGTCTGGTCTTGACACTGCCGCCGTGGCGGTGATTCGAACGTGGTGCCAAGGGTCAGAGTGCCACCTGGCCCTCTGGCCACGTCTTCTGGGTGGTGATCTGATCAAGTGGGCTGTTAGTCCCCGCTGTTCGCAGTATGACGTATGAACTATCTTACTTCTGGCATGACTATGACACACTGCTACAATAGAGGCTCTAGATTCTCTTGTGTGTGTAGAGGAGCTCTATTGTGGGAGTAGAGGAGCTCTATTGTGGGAGTAGAGGAGCTCTAGATGCTCTTGTGGGAGTAGAGGAGCTCTAGATTCTCTTGTGTGAGTAGAGGAGCTCTAGATGCTCTTGTGGGAGTAGAGGAGCTCTAGATGCTCTTGTGGGAGTAGAGGAGCTCTTGACATTGTTGTTGCTGTTGTTTAAGATTCGCTACTTGGAACACAAAGTTCCAAGTAGCACGGGCTATGGTGATCCCGTTGTAAAAAAAAGCTCATGGCTCTCTTAAACCTTGAAGTCTTTAGTGTGCTAACAGCATCGTCTATTGCGATAGACGATGCTGCCCTCCATCTTAACCCATGAGATTGAGGACAGGTGGACATGGTCGTTCAACCTGCGGCAGAACTCATCAACTCATCATCTGACTATGCTCATCCATGCGGCTCCCGAACCCAAATAACTCCATTCATCAATTTTAACTTAATATGTTTGATTAATTCAAGGGAGAACTTGATAAACACCTCCAAAGGATACCTGATCAACCAGGCTGTGATTCATACGTCAGGCTGCGAGCAGCCGTGTCCAAGAGCCTGGTTGATCAGTCCAGCAACCAGGAGGCCTGGTCGACGACCGGGCCGCGGGGTCGCTGAGCCCCGGAATCACCTCTAGGTAACCTCTAAGTGTTCATGTCAACACATGTAAGATTTTGAAGTGTGTGTTGAAGGGTTGATTGAAGTATGACTCCAAGCTTGCTGTCAATCACTGTTCAAGGGAATCTTAACGTAAACAACTTTGTTTACTGTGTTTACAGCTGTGTCAACACTTCACAAATAGGCTCGTTAATCCAGCCGCCACAACCAATGGTAATGAGTGATTAACATTTGACACGTGACTAGCAGCTGAATTGGTTCTAACTTTTTATGAAATGGGTTCGAGTCTCACTTAATGCATCCCCTTGTGACGGACAGCGGTCAAATGGTCGTTAATAACCCGCCGTCAGGTAATGGTCATCGTTTGACCGAGGAAGTTATGGTATGTTGACCAGACCACACACTAGAAGGTGAAGGGACGACGACGTTTCGGTCCGTCCTGGGCCATTCGCAAGTCGATTGTGTAGACCATTCAACAATCGACTTGTGAATGGTCCAGGACGGACCGAAACGTCGTCGTCCCTTCACTTTCTAGTGTGTGGTCTAGCCAATATATTTCAGCCACGTTATTGTGACTCCTCGTTTGAATGTCATTGGATATATCTGACCCTCGTACTGAATAAGCTTATAGTCCAACCTCTCCTCTTACAAAGAACGTCGCTTTTCGCACGTTATCTTATCTTGAGGTTATCTTGAGATGATTTCGGGGCTTTTAGTGTCCCCGCGGCCCGGTCCTCGACCAGGCATCCACCCCCAGGAAGCAGCCCGTGACAGCTGACTAACACCCAGGTACCTATTTTACTGCTAGGTAACAGGGTCATAGAGGTGAAAGAAACTCTGCCCATTGTTTCTCGCCGGCGCCCGGGATCGAACCCGGGACCACAGGATCACAAGTCCAGCGTGCTGTCCGCTCGGCCGACCGACTCCCCGTTTGAGTCACATACGGTCAAAAGTTATCGTACTAAAATATGGAAGCGACTGGCGAAAATGACTTACTGTCCCGTTTTCTGTTTTGGATCCTCTGGTAAATTAGGAGAGACCACTTTAAATAAACCATTTTCAGAACGTTTTAAAACCTTAGGAAGACGAACTAATAGATGGCAATTAAACCAAACCACCTGTTAACCTAGACCAATATTAATAATGATTTAAACCCAAGAAAACTACATTTTGAGGATTACACAATATATTAAGATTGAGGAGTGGGTGTTTGAAGGGGGTGTGGGGGTAGGGGGGGGGTCTTGGAGGAGCATGGGGGCTGAGGACGGAGCATAAACAGGGGGTAACGAGGCAGCTGGTGACTTAACGAGCAGTTGGCTCACTGTTTATGAGGTGGGGCTCCTGGCACCTTGAGGAGAATAACTCTCCTAAAGTGAACATTTTAACAATTTGCTGTGGGCCTGAGAGGGCGAATTTGTGTAGTGAAATTATCTTAAGGTGATCGTTAAGTTTTGTGTTAAGTCAAGAGAACTCTTTGTAATTAGTGGAGTCCACAGAGTGAAGAAGTCTGAACCTCAGTAGCTGAGTGGTCTACAAATAGCTGAGTGGTCTACACGTGTAGGTGGTGTTACAAAATTGTGGAGGTGAGGATCAGTCTGTGTGTTGAGGCGGAGTCAGAAGAGTTACGGACCGAAATGACAACGTTTCGGTCCATCCTGGACGGACCACAATGGTCCAGGACGGACCATTATGGTCTAAGATAAACCATAGTGGTCCAGGACGGACCATTATGGTCCAGAACGGACCACAGTGGTCCAGAACGGACCATAATGGTCCAGGACGGACCATAATGGTCCAGGACGGACCATAGTGGTCCAGGACGGACCATAGTGGTCCAGGACGGACCATAATGGTCTAGGACGGACCATAATGGCCCAGGATGGACCATAGTGGCCCAGGACGGACCATAGTGGCCCAGGACGGACCGTAATGGTCCAGGACGGACCATAGTGGTCTAGGACGGACCATAGTGGTCCAGGGCGGACCACAGTGGTCCAGGATGGACCGTAATGGTCCAGGACGGACCATAATGGTCCAGGACGGATCAAAGTGGCCCAAGACGGACCATAGTGGTCCAGGACGGACCATAATGGTCTAGGACGGACCATAATGGCTCAGGACGGACCATAGTGGTCCAGGACGGACCATAATGGCCCAAGACGGACCATAATGGCCCAAGACGGACCATAATGGCCCAAGACGGACCATAATGGCCCAAGACGGACCGAACCGTCGTCCTTACTTCACCTGATGTTGAGTAGTTCGGTCATTAAGCTGCGGGAGCATTTATATCAATTATAAAAACGTCAGTACTCACCTAGTTGTGCTTGCGGGGGTTGAGCTCTGGCTCTTTGGTCCCGCCTCTCGATTGTCAATCAACTGGTCTCTGTTTACACGTCATTGTGAAACATTAAGAGAGATGTGGGCTTTGTCGAGAAGAAATACAACAATGTATTATAGATTCTATATTAAATAGCATTTAACGAATGTATTTAGGACGGGTTTAGCTTTATATTTGAAGTGATTAGTGCTACAAGAGGTTGAATAATGTTCAACTGTCTCAGAGACTGGACAGTTGAACAAATCCACAAGGGATTTGGAACACAAGGATGTATTCAAAATCCACAAGGGATTTGGAACACAAGGATGTGTTCAAAATCCACAAGGGATTTGGAACACAAGGATGTGTTCAAAATCCACAAGGGATTTGGAACACAAGGATGTGTTCAAAATCCACAAGGGATTTGGAACACAAGGATGTGTTCAAAATCCACAAGGGATTTGGAACACAAGGATGTGTTCAAAATCCACAAGGGATTTGGTCCGTGACGAGGATTCGAACCTACGTCCAAGAGGATCCCAGACGCTGCCTTAATTGATGCATCACACTGTTATGATTTCTGTGTGTACTGGGCAGTTAATATGTAAATAAAAACTCTAAAGTTATACCAGAAAATACGAGTTGTAGTAAGTGTATCTAAATTAATATAAGTGATGAGATGGTATCTTTAAGTACTTGATCATGTCCTGGCTTGGTTATCTGGCGGCGTGAGTGCCTGGAAATACTCATAGGTTCGAATCCTTATGACAACACCTACAAATGTTATCATTAATACATCACTTTAGTGTGATTACTCTGTGTATCATTGTCCCCCCCCCTTTTCTCTCACTCAACTCTCTCTCTCCCTCCCTGCTTCCCTCACTCTCTCCCTTCTTCTCTCACTCCCTCCCTCCTTCTCTCTCTCTATCTCTCTCCTTCTCTCACTCTCTCCCTCCTTCCCTCACTCCCTCCATCCTTCAAGGTGTCTACAAGAAATATTTCTGCCTCTCGATTTATTTTCCTCTTCACCAAGATCATGGGACCCAATTTGGCCACATTGTGACCTTATAATAACCCCAAGTTGTATAGGAAGTGTTCACGGGAGGAATTATATTGAAGGAAACATTAGATTCATAATTAACCCCAAGGGCCGTGACGAAGATGCTCCCGGACGCAGGTTCGAATCCTCGTCACGGCCCTTGTGGATTTGTTCATTTGATGCATCACGTTAGGGGTGATCTCTGTGTGTAATTAGATTAATCCCAATGGCTTATCAGTTCTAATACTCAGAAACTCCTGAGTATTAGGACTGGCATCGAGAAGTAAATTTAACAAAAAAAGGTTGATAACATCCCATAAAAGTTAATGGCCCAAAAGCCCCACGAGGGCAGAATATTCACTAAGTTCAGCCATTTAGGGAAAAAATCCAAAATCCCTCCGACTAGAAAACCAATCAACTTTCAGTAAAGATGAAAGGTAAGTGAATGTTTGGCGGTCTATCATGGCTACTTGTGTGTGTGTGTGTGTGTGTGTGTGTGTGTGTGTGTGTGTGTGTGTGTGTGTGTGTGTGTGTGTGTGTGTGTGTGTGTGTGTGTGTGTGTGTGTGTGTGTGTGTGTGTGTGTGTGTGTGTGTGTGTGTGTGTGTGTGTGTGTGTGTGTGTGTGTGTGTACTCACCTATTTGTGCTTGCAGGGGTTGAGCTCTGGCTCTTTGGTCCCGCCTCTCAACTGTCAATCAACTGGTGTACAGGTTCCTGAACCTACTGGGCTCTATCATATCTACATTTAAAACTGTACATGGAGTCAGCCTCCACCACATCACTGCCTAATGCATTCCATCTGTTAACTACTCTGACACTGAAAAAGTTCTTTCTAACGTCCCTGTGGCTCATTTGGGTACTCAGTGTGTGTATGTGTGTGCATGTGTGTGTGCGTGCGTGTGTGTGTGTGTGTGCGTGTGTGGCTTGTAATGAAGCGTGTGTGTAAATCGTGATTTTGTGATTTGAGTGAGTTTTAGCGCGCGTGAGTGTATATTTTGTGAATTTGTGCTTGTACAATCGAGTGTATATTGTATGTGTGCGTGTGTGTGTGTGTGTGTGTGTGTGTACTTACCTAATTGTACTTACCTAATTGTGCTTGCGGGGGTTGAGCTCTGGCTCTTTGGTCCCGCCTCTCAACCGTCAATCAACTGGTGTACAGATTCCTGAGCCTATTGGGCTCTATCATATCTACATTTGAAACTGTGAATGGAGTCAGCCTCCACCACATCACTTCCTAATGCATTCCATTTGCTAACTACTCTGACACTGAAAAAGTTCTTTCTAACGTCTCTGTGGCTCATTTGGGTACTCAGCTTCCACCTGTGTCCCCTTGTTCGCGTCCCACCAGTGTTGAAAAGTTCGTCCTTGTTTACCCGGTCGATTCCCCTGAGGATTTTGTAGGTTGTGATCATGTCCCCCCTTACTCTTCTGTCTTCCAGTGTCGTGAGGTGCATTTCCCGCAGCCTTTCCTCATAACTCATGCCTCTTAGTTCTGGGACTAGTCTAGTAGCATACCTTTGGACTTTTTCCAGCTTCGTCTTGTGCTTGACAAGGTACGGGCTCCATGCTGGGGCCGCATACTCCAGGATTGGTCTTACATATGTGGTGTACAAGATTCTGAATGATTCCTTACACAGGTTCCTGAACGCCGTTCTGATGTTAGCCAGCCTCGCATATGCCGCAGACGTTATTCTCTTTATGTGGGTATAAATCATCTCAAGATAACCTCAAGATAACCGTAGCTCCCAATCGTCGAGGACCGGAGTTCGAGTCTCTAACAGCCCAGGCGAATGACATTCTTAAGCATATCCCCGGAATGCAACTAACAACAGTTCCCTTAACTCCTAGTTACCTAATTGTGTGTGTGTGCACATTTGTACCTAAATGTGTGTGTGTGTGTGTGTGTGTGTGTGTGTGTGTGTGCGTGTGTGTGTGTGTGTGTGTGTGTGTGTGTGTGTGTGTGTGTGTGTGTACTCACCTAGTTGTACTCACCTAGTTGTGTTTGCGGGGGTTGAGCTCTGGCTCTTTGGTCCCGCCTCTCAACCGTCAATCAACAGGTGTACAGATTCATGAGCCTATCGGGCTCTGTCATATCTACACTTGAAACTGTGTATGGAGTCAGCCTCCACCACATCACTTCCTAATGCATTCCATTGTGTGTGTGTGTGTGTGTGTGTGTGTGTGTGTGTGTGTGTGTGTGTGTGTGTGTGTGTGTGTGTGTGCGTGTCCCTGAAAGTGCGAATATGTGTTAGAGTGCAAGTGAGCTTTTGATTGATTGCTTGTATGAGTGGGATTTGATGGATCCTCACATACATGTATGACATACAGCTGTGTGTGTGAGTGCTTGTGAGTAAAAGTGGACTCTTGTGAGCGTTTGTGAGAGTGCGCTACTGTGTACCGTGGCTCCTAACCCGACTGTGTACACCGTAGCCCGTAGGGAGGGGCCTCGTAGCCTGGTGGATAGCGCACAAGACTCGTAATTCTGTGGCGCGGGTTCGATTCCCGCACGAGGCAGAAACAAATGGGCAAAGTTTCTTTCACCCTGAATGCCCCTGTTACCTAGCAGTAAATAGGTACCTGGGAGTTAGTCAGCTGTCACGGGCTGCTTCCTGGGGGTGGAGGCCTGGTCGAGGACCGGGCCGCGGGGACACTAAAGCCCCGAAATCATCTCAAGATAACCTCAAGATAACCGTAGCTCCCAATCGTCGAGGACCGGAGTTCGAGTCTCTAACAGCCCAGGCGAATGACATTCTTAAGCATATCCCCGGAATGCAACTAACAACAGTTCCCTTAACTCCTAGTTACCTAATTACCAGCTGGTGAACAGAGGCATCAGGTGTAAAGCTCGCTAGGCCAATGACTGCCCTTCTCACGATGTAACAATTAACTAATTCCTGGTATATATATATTGTCTACTAGGTGGACAGAGACACCAGGTGAAAGAAAACGTGCCTGAATGACACAGAGAAATTATATTATCGTGATATATCACATAACAAATCCACAGGAGCCTTGATGGGGCTCGAACCTGTGTACTGAGTGTTCCCAGACGCACTCTAGTCCACTGCTCTACGACATAGTCAGAAGAATTGTAACCTGGAGTGCTACTGGCCTCACAGAGACAGACAAACAGAGGCAAACATACACAGAAATAGGAACATAGACCAGATGAGAGACAGCGTCGACCAGGGATAGAAACAGGAAGTCAAACAGAAACACAGAGAGACATGACAGCAACAACAGAAACACAGAGAGACATGACAGCAACAACAGAAACACAGAGAGACATGACAGCAACAACAGAAACACAGAGAGACATGACAGCAACAACAGAAACACAGAGAGACATGACAGCAACAACAGAAACACAGAGAGACATGACAGCAACAACAGAAACACAGAGAGACATGACAGCAACAACAGAAACACAGAGAGACATGACAGCAACAACAGAAACACAGAGAGACATGACAGCAACAACAGAAACACAGAGAGACATGACAGCAACAACAGAAACACAGAGAGACATGACAGCAAGAACAGACAGAGACAGACAGAGACAGACAGAGACAGACAGAGACAGAGAGAGACATGACAGCAACAACAGAAACACAGAGAGACATGACAGCAACAACAGAAACACAGAGAGACATGACAGCAACAACAGAAACACAGAGAGACATGACAGCAACAACAGAAACACAGAGAGACATGACAGCAACAACAGAAACACAGAGAGACATGACAGCAACAACAGAAACACAGAGAGACATGACAGCAACAACAGAAACACAGAGAGACATGACAGCAACAACAGAAACACAGAGAGACATGACAGCAACAACAGAAACACAGAGAGACATGACAGCAACAACAGAAACACAGAGAGACATGACAGCAACAACAGAAACACAGAGAGACATGACAGCAACAACAGAAACACAGAGAGACATGACAGCAACAACAGAAACACAGAGAGACATGACAGCAACAACAGAAACACAGAGAGACATGACAGCAACAACAGAAACACAGAGAGACATGACAGCAACAACAGAAACACAGAGAGACATGACAGCAACAACAGAAACACAGAGAGACATGACAGCAACAACAGAAACACAGAGAGACATGACAGCAACAACAGAAACACAGAGAGACATGACAGCAACAACAGAAACACAGAGAGACATGACAGCAACAACAGAAACACAGAGAGACATGACAGCAACAACAGAAACACAGAGAGACATGACAGCAACAACAGAAACACAGAGAGACATGACAGCAACAACAGAAACACAGAGAGACATGACAGCAACAACAGAAACACAGAGAGACATGATAGCAACAACAGAAACACAGAGAGACATGACAGCAACAACAGAAACACAGAGAGACATGACAGCAACAACAGAAACACAGAGAGACATGACAGCAACAACAGAAACACAGAGAGACATGACAGCAACAACAGAAACACAGAGAGACATGACAGCAAGAACAGACAGAGACAGACAGAGACAGACAGAGACAGACAGAGACAGATAGATATAGAGCGAGAAGGGAAAAAATAAAGAGAGGAGAGACGGGGATATTTAAAGAGAAGGGGAAGATGGGAAGACAGGTAGACAGGAGGATAAAGAGGAGATAAAGTAAGGTAAGAGAGAAGAGATTTAGGAGTTGAGAGAAGGTAGAGAGAAAGAGGAAGTGAGAGAGTGGAGATACCTCCCCCTCCCCCCCCCTCACTGTCTCCCCCCCCCGTCACCCGAGAGAGAGAGAGGGGGGGAGGGGGGGGGGGAGGAAGAGATAGTGGCAGTATCCATGTATCGTATACATGCAAAATATATTACAAAAAAAAACATTGTTCCACGTTCTAAACAGTAAACCAAAAAAAAAAACACAGATAAATACATGGCCAAAATTGAACTTAAAACACAGTGTATCAAAAAGTTTATGTTATATTAACAATTTAACATCATCTCTATTAATTAACAATGATAAAGTTCCACTAATGGAACATAATTGTGTATGTAGCCGACCTGCGTGAATAAATAGATAATTTAATAATTTATTAAACCAAGTAGAAATCGCGAGTGAAGAAGAACTCTGTCTCCTCACACCTCAAGCTTATCTTGAGTTATCTTGAGTTATCTTGAGTTGATTTCGGGGCTTTTAGTGTCCCCGCGGCCCGGTCCTTGACCAGGCCTCCACCCCCAGGAAGCAGCCCGTGACAGCTGACTAACACCCAGGTACCTATTTACTGCTAGGTAACAGGAGCATTCAGGGTGAAAGAAACTTTGCCCATTTGTTTCTGCCTCGTGCGGGAATCGAACCCGCGCCACAGAATTACGAGTCCTGCGCGCTATCCACCAGGCTACGAGGCCCCTTAGTTACGCTTACGAGCTTAGTTAAGCTTAGTTAAGCTTAGTTAAGCGGAAGACAAACGCTGTCAAACAACAGCACACACAGAGATCACACTAACGTGATGCATCAAATGAACAAATCCACAAGGGCCGTGACGAGGTTCGAATCCTCGTCACGGCCCTTGTGGATTTGTTCCGCTGTCAAACAAGCTTTATCACCTACCCCCAACCTCTCCAACCAGGCAAAGCTTAGCAAAGCTTAATATGATAAGATAACCCTCTATCCACAGCTTCCATCTTCACTTGACATCTCCCGGTGTCAAGAACGGAGAATATGACTTCTTTTGACTTGACAGCTTTTCAATGTCAAGTCACAATGCCAAGCCCTTCAACATTGTGTTATATTGACCGACTGGTACCAGTTGGTCAATACTTGTGCGGGCGAGGAGTCACAATAACGTGGCTGAAATATGTTGACCAAACCACACACTAGAAGGTGAAGGGACGACGACGTTTCGGTCCGTCCTGGACCATTCTCAAGTTAATTTTCAATAATCGACTTGAGAATGGTCCAGGACGGACCAAAACGTCGTCGTCCCTTTACTTTCTAGTGTGTGGTTTGGTTAACACTAACTCGTTTAACATAACTAAGCTGTGATTCCTGTTTGAACGTGACTAACCATCAAACTACCAATTAGCTGGGGCCAGATTCACGAAGCAGTTACGCAAGCACTTACGAACCTGGGGCCAGATTCACGAAGCAGTTACGTAAGCACTTACGAACCTGGGGCCAGATTCACGAAGCAGTTACGTAAGCACTAACGAACCTGGGGCCAGATTCACGGAACAGTTACGCAAGCACATACGAAGCTTGGGCCAGATTCACGAAGCAGTTACGCAAGTACTTACGAACCTGGGGCCAGATTCACGAAGCAGGTACGCAAGCACTTATGAACCTTGGGCCAAAATCACGAAGCTTTTACGTAAGTACTTACGAACCTGGGGCCAGATTCACGAAGCTTTGACGGCAAACACTTACGAACAGTTTACATCTTTGAAAATCTTTGACGGCTTTGGTTATTGTTATTAAACAGCCTTGGTGCTTCAAGCATGAAAACTGTTTAACTTGTAAACAAAGCCGCCAATAAGAACAGATTGCAGGGTATGCTTGCGTAACTGCTTCGTGAATCTGCCTCCAGGTGTAAGTGCTTGCATAAGTGCTTCGTGAATTAGGCTCATTCGTTAGTGCTGCGTAACTGCTAAATATGGCCCCAGGTTCGTAAACTTACGTAAGCTTCGTAAAATGGCCCCAGGTTGTAGTGCTTGCATAGCTGTACAGGTTCGTAAGTGCTTGCGTAACCGCTTCGTGAATCTGGCCCCTGGTGGTTAGATATGAATATTGGAGCCTATTCATATTTCAACAAATCCTCCTGAAATCATATTACTTAATGTGACAATTTGGACAAAAGTGCCAACATATAGTGATGGATCACCAATAGTTATTTTTGTACTTAAAATTGCATAGAGTCCAGAATAAAAATTAAAGTTAAAAATTCCTAGGCCTTGTATAGCACAAATAGGCCAAAAAGTTGTTTTTATTAGGCCTAAAATTGATAAAAGAGATTAGGTTTTTTATTTTAAAAATTTTCCCAGTTGGCGAAATCCAAAAAAAAAAAAATATATTTTATATAATAAAAATATATAAAAATATATAAAAAAATTATATATTTTATTTAATAAAAATATATAAAAATATATAAAAAATATATATATTTTTTGAGCTCCATAAGTCATTTCATTTTAGGAGGATGGATTGTCATCCTCCTTAAATCCTTGGATTGTTGAAGGGAACTATCAGGGGGAAAGCGCCAAGCCATTACGACTATATAGCACAGGGAAAGGGTCAGGATAAGGATTTGGGATGGGACGGAGGGAAAGGAATAGTGCCCAACCACTTGTGGTGAACGGTAGGGGGATTGAACGCCGACCTGCATGAAGCGAGACGGTCGCTCTACCGTCCAGCTCAAGTGGTTGGGCTTTGGGCAGTTGAAAGTTAGGAAAGTTAGAGGTAAAACCCTTTTCAGTAAACATATTTCAGCCCATGAATGGCGCGATATGACGTCGGAAAAATTAAATAAATGAATGACAGGTGTATACGTGGGTGATTGACAGGTGTGTGTGTGTGTCATCTGAGCAGAGGACACACGTGACACATACTGACACGTGACACTGACACGTGACACTGACACACTTCGAGAAAAGGAAAAAGTTTTAACCATTTTAAGTTAAGAACTTAAGTCACTCAAACTCCAGTCTCTCTGTGACTCAGTCACCTGTGATTACTCCCGAGGTGTTGAGAGCTAATGAAGTGAGCTCCCTGTGAGACGATCATTAATCAGCGAGTAATCAGAAGCCTCTGTAACCGTAGATTACAGAGGCTTCTCTGTAACCTCTAGTTGAAACGACATGACAATTTGTGATCTTGTGTTTTAAGAGGCATAACTTCACGTTCTTCAGCTATGGTAGTCGAGGTATCTATGGGCACAAATAGGTGAGCACTAGTAGGTAAACACAAACAGTATGCAAACAGGACACAGCGAGTGACTGTGAGGGCTGAGGTCTCGGAGTGACGGGGAGTCACCAGTGGAGTCCCACAGGGGTCAGTCCTTGGACCTATACTGTTTCTGATATACGTAAATGATCTTCCAGAAGGAATTGATTCGTTCCTCTCGATGTTTGCTGATGATGTAAAAATAATGAGGAGAATCAAGACAGAGGAGGATAGTATGAGGTTACAAGATGACCTAGACATACTGAAGGAATGGTCCGACAAATGGCTACTAAAGTTCAACCCGAGTAAATGTAAGGTGATGAAACTAGGAGGCCAGTCACTGGATATCGAATGGGAGATGAAGTCCTTCACGAAACGGACAGAGAGAAAGATCTAGGAGTTGATATCACGCCAAACATGTCTCCTGAAGCCCACATCAAAAGAATAACATCAGCGGCCTATGCGAGGCTGGTTCCTGAACAGCCTTCAGGAACCTGTGTAAGGAATCCTTCAGAACCTTGTATACCACATATGTTAGACCAATCCTGGAGTATGCAGCCCCAGCATCGAGTTACTTGGAAAGGCTGCGGGAAATGCACCTCACGACACTGGAAGACAGAAGAGTAAGGGGAGACATGATCACCACCTACAATATTCTCAGAGGAATTGACAGGGTAGATAAAGATAAACTGTTTAACAGTTACGCAAACAAGGGGACACAGGTGGAAACTGAGTACCCACATGAGCCACAGAGACGTTAGAAAGAACTTTTTCAGTGTCAGAGTAGTTAACGGATGGAATGCATTAGGAAGTGATGTGGTGGAGGCTGACTCCATACACAGTTTCAAGTGTAGATATGATAGAGCCCAATAGGCTCAGGAACCTGCACACCTGTTGATTGACAGTTGAGAGGCGGGACCAAAGAGCCAGAGATCAACCCCCGCAAGCACAACTAGATGAATACACACATTCCCACCAGCTTGTTCATCTAGGAACATTAATTATAAAAATGTCCAAAAACTAAACTCCTCTTTTATTATCAGAATTACAAACGAGAAGCACTGAAAAAAAGTCTAAAATAATTGTTTTAACAGTAAAGATTAAAGTTTAACAGCAACACAAATTATCAACATGAAAAAAAAACATTCAGTAACTGAACAAATTATCTCTTCACACATTTCAAGTAGGCAACGTTGTTCATAGAATAACAAAAACCTTGAAGAACATTACTCCATAAGAACCTATTAACATTCACTACCGCATCCTTCATTTCAATAATTAATTCATTCATTAATCACAACACAAATTAAAAAAAAAAACATCGTGTATAATCTAGCATTAAAAGTCCTGAGGAAGAAGAGGTGTTGAAAAGTTCATCTTAGATCTCGTGAAACTCGTTCTCCAAGACTCTCGATTACCTGTAAACTGCCAGACAATGGATTGGAAATTCTATTTTCCTGACATTCCGAGTGGCGTCGGTGGAAATGTTGAGGAAAACTGCTCGAAATCTTTTCCCTCAGTGGGTGTTACTGCGAGATTCTGCCGGCAGGACCGACAGAGAACGTAGTGAGGTCTGATCAATGAATATAGAATTGCATTTCCAGTTTGAAAGCGAAGCCTGGAACAAGAAAGTTTACTGGAATTCCTTAAAGGGCTTTCTGTCTCGCTCTAACAGTCTTCAACAACGGCCCAAGTTGACTAACACTCAATCGAGGTGACAAGGACCGACAGGCACATCACACAACTTGTCACCTTCAACCGACACTTCGCCACAACTCACGCAACACAACGCAACTTTAACAACACTTATCAACAACTATTGTCACTTTGAAACAAGCGACGCAAACTCCTCCGAAGCGCTGTACTCCTGTCATTCTCTTGAGAAATTGCAATCTCCAGCAATTTCTTTATTCTTTCCATTTGTTCGTATTTAATAACATAGACACGAACACAAATGAACGACGATAACGTTCACGATAACCCCGAGAAGTTATCTAAGATAACAAGAGAACTCGTAGTATCAAAATGCTCGTTTAACTAAACTCGTTTTTCGTCGCATTATTCAGGTGAAAAATATATTATATTACTCAGGATTCACACATAATTTTCCCCCACTTCTCAACATCATATATTTCCAACATCATAAATTCGCTCATAATTAGATTACATTATATTTTGAAAGTGGCTTTTTACAGATTACAGTCGTCATGTTGACAAAATAAAAATAAAAGTTATTCATGGAGTACTTTTTAGAAACTGGCGAACTGGAAGGGAGCCGGTCGGCCGAGCGGACAGCACACTGGACTTGTGATCCTGTGGTCCCGGGTTCGATCCCGGGCGCCGGCGAGAAACAATGGGCAGAGTTTCTTTCACCCTGAATGCCCCTGTTACCTAGCAGTAAAAAGGTACCTGGGTGTTAGTCAGCTGTCACGGGCTGCTTCCTGGGGGTGGAGGCCTGGTCGAGGACCGAGCCGCGGGGACACTAAAGCTCCGAAATCATCTCAAGATAACCTCAAGATAACTGTATTTCACATCAAATTAGCTTCAAAGAAATCACTAAATTATTCTTAATAATTACTTACACAAATCATGACGTGGAGCAGAAAGTTAATAAATTTTCTGTTAACGAATTTCCCGATATCTTTATTGATGATTTAGAGTTAATTCCAGTGTGATGTAGATAAGAGAATGCCAGACTGGAGAATAAATAGGAAATAGAGAAGTAAATGAACATTACCCAGTAAGATAACACGTAGTGAAAGAGCAGATAAGACAATCTGAACAAAATTATAAGTAGCAAGACAATAATTAGCAAGAATTCCTGACAAGAGAATACCCAGCGAAATTGTCTCGAAAGAAAATGCCAATGAAAAAGGGACTTCGTAGCCTGGTGGATAGCGCGCAGGACTCGTAATTCTGTGGCGCGGGTTCGATTCCCGCACGAGGCAGAAACAAATGGGCAAAGTTTCTTTCACCCTGAATGCCCCTGTTACCTAGCAGTAAATAGGTACCTGGGTGTTAGTCAGCTGTCACGGGCTGCTTCCTGGGGGTGGAGGCCTGGTCGAGGACCGAGCCGCGGGGACACTAAAGCCCCGAATCATCTCAAGATAACCTCAAGATAACCAATTACAAAAATACCGAACGAGGTAATATTCAGCCCAAAAACTCAAGATTTTTTGACAAAAAAAGTCAAGAGTTAAATTGACAACAGAAACCTGAGAAACAGTTTTATGCAATAAGAAATTCAAGAGCAGCTTCTGCAGTATTTGTCTTTGGCAAAAACTCTTTTTTTTGGCAGTGTGAAAGAGTTGTATATCTTTTCTGAGATTCTGGTTGTGTTATAAATCCCTCACAGAGAGAGTGTTACTGAGACATCCACGCTATCACTGACTCACAACTCACAGAGGCATCTCATAGAGATACCCACTGTCTCACAGAGATACCCCACTGTCCCACAGAGATACCCCCTCTGTCCCACAGAGATACCCCACTGTCCCACAGAGATACCCACTGTCCCACAGAGATACCCACTGTCCCACAGAGATACCCCCTCTGTCCCACAGAGATACCCACTGTCCCACAGAGATACCCCCTCTGTCCCACAGAGATACCCACTGTCCCACAGAGATACCCACTGTCCCACAGAGATACCCCCTCTGTCCCACAGAGATACCCTCTGTCCCACAGAGATACCCACTGTCCCACAGAGATACCCCACTGTCCCACAGAGATACCCCCTCTGTCCCAAAGAGATACCCACTGTCCCACAGAGATACCCACTGTCTCAAAGAGATACCCACTGTCCCACAGAGATACCCACTGTCCCACAGAGATACCCACTGTCTCAAAGAGATACCCACTGTCTCAAAGAGATACCCACTGTCCCACAGAGATACCCACTGTCCCACAGAGATACCCCACTGTCCCACAGAGATACCCACTGTCTCACAGAGATACACTGTCTCACAGAGATACCCCACTGTCCCACAGAGATACCCACTGTCCTACAGACATACCCACTGTCCCACAGACATACCCACTGCCCCACAGACATACCCACTGTCCCACAGACATACCCAGTGTCTCACAGACATACCCACTGTCCCACAGAGACATGTGGGTTAAGGGGAGACATGATAACCACCTACAAAATTCTCAGGGGAATTGACAGGGTGGACAAAGACAAACTCTTCAGCACGGGTGGGACACGAACAAGGGGACACAGGTGGAAACTTAGTACCCAGATGAGCCACAGAGACGTTAGAAAGAATTTTTTCAGTGTCAGAGTAGTTAATAAATGGAATGCACTAGGAAGTGATGTGGTGGAGGCTGACTCCATACACAGTTTCAAATGTAGGTATGATAGAGCCCAGTAGGCTCAGGAATCTGTACACCAGTTGATTGACAGTTGAGAGGCGGGACCAAAGAGCCAAAGCTCAACCCCCGCAAGCACAATTAGGTGAGTACAATTAGGTGAGTACAGACATACCCACTGTCTCACAGAGATACCCACTGTCTCACAGACATACCCACTGTCCCACAGACATACCCACTGTCTCACAGACATACCCACTGTCCCACAGACATACCCACTGTCTCACAGACATACCCACTGTCCCACAGACATACCCACTGTCTCACAGACATACCCACTGTCCCACAGACATACCGACTGTCTCACGGACATACCCACTGTCCCACAGACATACCCACTGTCTCACAGAGATACCCACTGTCCCACAGACATACCCACTGTCCCACAGATATACCCACTGTCCCAAAGACATACCCGCTGTCCCACAGACATACCCAGTGTCTCGCAGACATACCCACTGTCCCACAGACATACCCACTGTCCCACAGACATACCCACTACATTCCTCGTGAACTTCTCCTTCAATCCTCCACCCCTCAATCTCAATCCACATTCCACCCAAACCTGTCTTCCTTCTTCTTCTCTCCCTTCCTGTCTAATCACTCCATCAACAAACATCAATTTCCTCAATCCTCTTCCGCCAAGGAAATGCATCCTCTTCAACTCTGCAAACTGGCCTCATCTCTTCCAAATCTTACTCATCCCGTTCCAGATCCCTGTGGATGCTGCACTCTCCCTCTCTTCCACTTTTCTACCACTCAATTACGCTAATCTACTGCTATTCAACTGACCCTCGTTCTCAGGGGGTCTTATCT
Organism: Procambarus clarkii; assembly: GCF_020424385.1. Classification (NCBI taxonomy): domain Eukaryota; kingdom Metazoa; phylum Arthropoda; class Malacostraca; order Decapoda; family Cambaridae; genus Procambarus; species Procambarus clarkii. Next base: position 1,982,652 of record NC_059634.1, on the reverse strand, counting down.
CACCTGGGATTAACTTGCAACTTAACTCTATCTATTCCAAAGTCTATCTCTTCCTCTCCCACGCACAGACCTCTCATCCCTAGAGTGATGCTCATATCGTAGCTTCTATTCCATCACCACTGGAGACCAAAGAGCTTCTATTCCACCACCACTGGAGACCAGAGAGCTTCTATTCCATCACCACTGGAGACCAGAGAGCTTCTATTCCATCGCCACTGGAGACCAAAGAGCTTCTATTCCACCACCACTGGAGACCAAAGAGCTTCTATTCCATCACTGGAGACCAAAGAGCTTCCATTCCATCACCACTGGAGACCAAAGAGCTTCTTTTCCATCACCACTGGAGACCAAAGAGCTTCTATTCCATCACTGGAGACCAAAGAGCTTCTATTCCATCACCACTGGAGACCAGAGAGCTTCTATTTCACCACCACTGGAGACCAAAGAGCTTCTATTCCACCACCACTGGAGACCAAAGAGCTTCTATTCCACCACCACTGGAGACCAAAGAGCTTCTATTCCACCACCACTGGAGACCAAAGGCTTCCATTCCATCACCACTGGAGACCAAAGAGCTTCTATTCCACCACCACTGGAGACCAAAGAGCTTCTATTCCATCAATGGAGACCAAAGAGCTTCTATTCCACCACCACTGGAGACCAAAGGCTTCCATTCCATCACCACTGGAGACCAAAGAGCATCTATTTCACCACCACTGGAGACCAAAGAGCTTCTATTCCACCACCACTGGAGACCAAAGAGCTTCTATTCCACCACCACTGGAGACCAAAGAGCTTCTATTCCACCACCACTGGAGACCAAAGAGCTTCTATTCCATCACTGGAGACCAAAGAGCTTCCATTCCATCACCACTGGAGACCAAAAGGGCTTCTATTCCACCACCACTGGAGACCAAAGAGCTTCTATTCCACCATCACTGGAGACCAAAGAGCTTCTATTCCACCATCACTGGAGACCAAAGAGCTTCTATTCCACCACCACTGGAGACCAAAGAGCTTCTATTCCATCACTGGAGACCAAAGAGCTTCCATTCCATCACTGGAGACCAAAGAGCTTCCATTCCATCAACACTGGAGACCAAAAGGGCTTCTATTCCACCACCACTGGAGACCAAAGAGCTTCTATTCCACCATCACTGGAGACCAAAGAGCTTCTATTCCATCACCACTGGAGACCAAAGAGCTTCTATTCCACCACCACTGGAGACCAAAGAGCTTCTATTCCACCATCACTGGAGACCAAAGAGCTTCTATTCCACCATCACTGGAGACCAAAGAGCTTCTATTCCACCATCACTGGAGACCAAAGAGCTTCTATTCCACCATCACTGGAGACCAAAGAGCTTCTATTCCACCATCACTGGAGACCAAAGAGCTTCTATTCCACCATCACTGGAGACCAAAGAGCTTCTATTCCATCACCACTGGAGACCAAAGAGCTTCTATTCCATCACTGGAGACCAAAGAGCTTCTATTCCACCACCACTGGAGACCAAAGAGCTTCTATTCCACCATCACTGGAGACCAAAGAGCTTCTATTCCACCATCACTGGAGACCAAAGAGCTTCTATTCCACCATCAATGGAGACCAAAGAGCTTCTATTCCACCATCACTGGAGACCAAAGAGCTTCTATTCCACCATCAATGGAGACCAAAGGCTTCCATTCCATCACCACTGGAGACCAAAGAGCTTCTATTCCACCACCACTGGAGACCAAAGAGCTTCTATTCCATCACCACTGGAGACCAAAGAGCTTCTATTCCACCACCACTGGAGACCAAAGAGCTTCTATTCCACCACCACTGGAGACCAAAGAGCTTCTATTCCACCATCACTGGAGACCAAAGAGCTTCTATTCCATCACCACTGGAGACCAAAGAGCTTCTATTCCATCACCACTGGAGACCACGGTCCACAAGCCTCTCCGTTTAGACCGGAGAATCTTCCCTTCCACATTATTGCCCTAAATATTGTATTTTTTGTTCCGTTCCACACATGCCTTTCCAGCTAACCCAGACACCCTGTTCCTCTATAAACCATCCATTTTGTTTCCAAATCCTGTGTTTTGTAGCCCAGGATCCTATACACTACCACCACCACCACCACCACCACCACCACTACACTACCACTACCACCACCACCACCACCACCACCACCACCACTACACCCTAGTGATCCAGGGCCCTCTACACTACCACTACCACTACACTACCACCACCACTACACTACCACCACCACCACTACACTACCACCACCACTACACTACCACCACCACTACACTACCACCACCACCACCACCACTACACCCTAGTGATCCAGGGCCCTCTACACTACCACTACACTACCACCACCACTACACTACCACCACCACCACTACACTACCACCACCACTACACCACCACCACTACCACCCACCACCACTACACTACCACCACCACCACTACACTACCACCACCACCACTACACTACCACCACCACTACACTACCACCACCACCACTACACTACCACCACCACTACACTACCACCACCACCACTACACTACCACCACCACTACACTACCACCACCACCACTACCACCACCACCACACTACCACCACCACTACACTACCACCACCACTACACTACTACCACCACCACTACACTACCACCACCTCCACTACACTACCACCACCACTACACTACCACCACCACCACCACCACCACCACTACACTACCACCACCACTACACTACCACCACCACTACACTACTACCACCACCACTACACTACCACCACCACCACTACACTACCACCACCACTACACTACCACCACCACCACCACCACTACACTACCACCACCACTACACTACCACCACCACCACTACAATACCACCACCACCACCACCACCACCACTACACTACCACCACCACTACACTACCACCACCACTACACTACTACCACCACCACTACACTACCACCACCACCACTACACTACCACCACCACTACACTACCACCACCACTACACTACCACCACCACCACTACACTACCACCACCACCACTACACCACCACCACCACTACACTACCACCACCACCACTACACTACCACCACCACACCACCACCACCACCACTACACTACCACCACCACTACACTACCACCACCACCACTACACTACCACCACCACCACCACCACCACTACACTACCACCACCACTACACTACCATCACCACCACTACACTACCACCACCACCACACCACCACCACCACCACTACACTACCACCACCCCTACACTACCATCACCACCACTACACTACCACCACCACCACCACCACCACTACACTACCACCACCACTACACTACCATCACCACCACTACACTACCACCACCACTACACTACCATCACCACCACTACACTACCACCACCACCACCACCACCACTACACTACCACCACCACCACCACCACTACACTACCACCACCACCACCACCATACACTACCACCACCACCACTACACTACCATCACCACCACTACACTACCACCACCACTACACTACCATCACCACCACTACACTACCACCACCACCACCACCACCACTACACTACCACCACCACTACACTACCACCACCACCACTACACTACCACCACCACCACTACACTACCACCACCACTACACTACCACCACCACCACACCACCACCACCACCACTACACTACCACCACCACTACACTACCACCACCACCACTACACTACCACCACCACCACTACACTACCACCACCACTACACTACCACCACCACTACACTACCACCACCACCACTACACTACCACCACC
>NC_059634.1:1948814-1968814 GCF_020424385.1 Procambarus clarkii | reverse complement strand
TAAGAACAAAACTCTTGATCAGCGATTACAAGCTCTCATTACCATAACACGTGATGAGAAACATTCCAATAACCTTCGGAAATCTAGTCAGGCAACCGCTCAAAATATGATAAGTAACGTATGTGAGACCTTCTCTTCAGTATGAAGCCCCAGTATAGAACCCCTAACATGAGAATCAAATGTGAGACTCACCCTACAATATGCAGCCCCGGTACAGAATCTTCACCTGAACAACATATGTGAGACACACGTTGGAGAATGCAGCCCCATTATGGGACCCTTTCACTGTAGAAAAGTATGAGGAAGGGGTCTGAACAAGGAGTGTGACAGCCATTCAGAAGACAATCAGAGCCACTAACAATCAGGATAGCGACTAGACGCTGAAAATAGATAATAGTGAACTGAATGTTTAAGTTTTGAAACTGGAAACTCAAACAAGTCAGATGTAACAAGAAACTTTTCAGCGAAAAGTTGTAAATGGAAAGAACGGATTAAAAAGATATATTGTTGAAGCAGCATCAGTGTACAGAGTGAAAGGCAGGAAAGATAACACACATGATGAAAGATAACATACATCCAGAAAGATAACATACATGGAGAAAGATTGCCATTGAGGGTCATTGCCGATAGCACAGTGGTTACGTTCTCGACTCACAATCAACGATCCCAGATTTGATTCCCCTGACAGATGTGTTTGGGCACGTTTCCTTTCACCTAATGCAGCTGTTCACCTAGCAGTAAATAGGTGATATTGGTGGTATACAATACAATACCACAATACCACCAATAGGTGCCCGGGAATTAGGCAACTGTTGTGGGTAGGTCAGTAGTTCGACCTAAGGGGGAAGACATGTTTACAATCCTGAATATACACAGGCATCCTGTCCCGTGTAACGTAATTATTATTATCCAATTAATAATAGGTTTTAATTATACATGTGCCTTGTTTCAGACGTAGGATAAGATAAACACATGATACGATAACGATGGATATAAGTACATATGTAAGTGCATAGAATAAAGGGAATAACTCAGGCTAAACAGTGGAAGCTGAGGTAGGATAGTGAACATCACAGTGAGAGGAGAAGTCGTTGCCATGACAATTACACTCCCAGCATCACCTGAGGGGGTGATGCTGAAGCCATCAGTATAAAAGGTGTGAGAGAGAAGCAGCTCCCTCAGAGCACAGGATCAGTCTGGCTCAAGACTCTGTACCTCTCTTAGAGGCGAGGCATCAGATGATCCTTAATTGTCATCTTGGGGGTGTGTGTGAGAAGGAGTAGTGGTAGTTTAGAATGAGGTGATCTCCCACAGTGCTTGAAGCTCTACTCTTGTCTCTCTTGGTTCATATTACACTTTGGCTTTGTTCCCGAGGCACAGGCGGGGATCCAGGGACTGGGATAAGCTGGGATAAGCTGGGATAAGACCCTGCCACAGTCCCTAAGAGCCCTGATCCAACAGCTTCACTAACGACCCAGTCTGGCCCAAACTGTGGTCGTACCGGGGGTCGTGATGGCCAAGGTATTTGAATCCTCTCAGTGCAATCATCAGGGAGGACAAACCCTTCATGCAAACTGCAACTACTATTAAGGAGAAGAAGAATAATCTTATCATCTCAGCTTGTTAGAGTCATTAAGCAGTTGCATCTTGCGAGCAATCCCTTCCCCTCTGGATGAACCCCAAATCAGATAATTTTGTCTTAACTGAGATGAGAAAATATAACTTTAAACTCGGTTAACAGTCAAGAATATTTTGATAATGTCTGCCTCTATACCCAGTGGAGTAAATCATTATATCGCCACATACATATCATTATATTTAGCCTGACGGCTAAGTGGACAGCGCTCGGGATTCATAGTCCTGAGGTTTCGGGTTCGATCCCCAGCGGAGGCGGAAATAAATGGGCAAAGTTTCTTTCACCCTGAATGTTCCTGTTCACCTAGCAGTAAATAGGTACCTTGGAGTTAGACAGCTGCTACGGGCTGCTTCCTGGGGGTGTGTAACAAAAAGAAGGCCTGGTCGAGGACCGGGCCGCGTGGACGCTATGCCCCGAAATCATCTTAAGATAACCTCAAGATTGATAGATAACGCCTCCCCTGTCAAGTACAATGAATAATACTTTAAATAAACTACATCATACCATCCTGTTAGATAAAAAACAATAAATGACAATCATATTTTTAATAAATAATACAAGATAAAAACCAGATAAATATATATCTAAATATTGTTAGATATTTTAATAGTAAAATAATGTATTTATTATGCAGTAAATGAACTACCTTCCACCACCTGCTGTGAAAAGTTCTCTGAAGAGACACGCCAACTTCACCTGTCAAAGGCAGGCATTAACTGCAGGAAAGTGGAGTAGCACTCTTCAGTGTGAAGGAACAGGAAGCTGTAGCGTGATGATGTACACACTTTTCCATACCAGAAGCCATGGGATAGATAATAGTTGACCAGACCACACACTAGAAGGTGAAGGGACGACGACGACGTTTCGGTCCGTCCTGGACCATTCTCAAGTCGATTCTCAAGTTCTCACAATCGACTTGAGAATGGTCCAGGACGGACCGAAACGTCGTCGTCCCTTCACCTTCTAGTGTGTGGTCTGGTCAACATACTTCAGCCACGTTATTGTGACTCATCGCCTGCAAATAGATAATAGATAATGCATAGGGGTCTCTCTGAATAGACAATGTTTGCGTCCTTCTGAATAGATAATGCATAGCGGTCTTTCTGAATAGACAATGTTTAGGTCCTTCTGAATAGATAATGCATTGCGGTCTTTCTGAATAGACAATGTTTGCGTCCTTCTGAATAGATAATGCATAGCGGTCTTTCTGAATAGACAATGTTTAGGTCCTTCTGAATAGATAATGCATAGCGGTCTTTCTGAATAGACAATGTTTAGGTCCTTCTGAATAGATAATGTTTAGGTCTATGGCTTTAAAAGTTTCGATCATCCTCTCTACACTCTTAATAAAACCTATTATGGGAAATAGAGCGAAAGAAGATGTGATAAACTTAGGATTTGGAATATTAAGACCTTTCATATAGGCAAAGGATGACTTAGTACTATAAGAAGCACTCGGGGATATATCACATCATTCCATTTTCTTCCTGGGTATGTGACATATCATATTACATATACCAGTGTAGTACACATGAAGTGCTTGTTACAGTCGTCGTCTTCCTTACTTGAGGTTATCTTGAGTTATCTTGAGATGATTTCGGGGCTTTTTAGTGTCCCCGCGGCCCGGTCCTCGACCAGGCCTCCACCCCCAGGAAGCAACCCGTGACAGCTGACTAACACCCAGGTACCTATTTTACTGCTAGGTAACAGGGGCATAGGGTGAAAGAAACTCTGCCCATTGTTTCTCGCCGGCGCCTGGGATCGAACCCAGGACCACAGGATCACAAGTCCAGCGTGCTGTCCGCTCGGCCGACCGGCTCCCTCTTACGAAACACCAAGTTAAACAGCCTTTCTCAACTATCGTAGTTAACAAGAAGCTTGTTCCGTTTGCTCTGAATAAGTCTCTTGAAGCTGGGGATGAAGTTCCAAGCATCAACCAGCTTATCTCCTCCGTATAATGGATGATAGTATGAGATTTTGACCGTATTTTTAATCTCAATTACATCCATCTATCTTAGAAGAGATATAAGATTATCAATAAGGGTTTCCAGTCACTCTTCTTAAGCAGGCGAGGAGTCACAATAACGTGGCTGAAGTATGTTGACCAGACCACACACTAGAAGATGAAGGGACGACGACGTTTCGGTCCGTCTTGGACCATTCTCAAGTCGACAATCGACCATTCTCAAGTCAATTCACAATCGACCATTCTCAAGACGATTCACAATCGACCATTCTCAAGTCGATTCACAATCGACCATTCTCAAGTCGATTCTCAATCGACCATTCTCAAGTCGATTCTCAGGTCGACAATCGACTTGCGAACGATGATGGACCGAAACCCATAAACAAATAGGTCACACCACTGACTCCATCGTACAGTGTTAATTACCATTAATGATAACTGGTAATACATACCCGGTCATGTGAGAGTGTGTGACCTTTCAGTATGACTGGTCTGTGGGTTGTCACTGCAGACCTTGAAGGGGTTCCATAGCTTATACTATACTTATACTATTACTTATACTTATAAACAACGGAAGCAATACGATCATATTTAACCAAATATGCTAAAAGAAACATTTGCTACCTAGGTATACACACACACATTATATATATATATATATATATATATATATATATATATATATATATATATATATATATATATATATATATATATATATATATATATATATATGTGTGTGTGTGTGTGTGTGTGTGTGTGTGTGTGTGTGTGTGTGTGTGTGTGTGTGTGTGTGTGTGTGTGTGTGTGTGTGTGTGAATATATATAGTAGTAAAAATATATTAGTAATAAGACCAACATGCTCCTTAAGATTAACTCTAGTGCAGTAGGAAGTAATAACATAAACGTGGATAAACGGGAGAGAGAAAGAGAGAGAGAGAGAGAGAGAGAGAGAGAGAGAGAGAGAGAGAGAGAGAGAGAGAGAGAGAGAGAGAGAGAGAGAGAGAGAGAGAGAGAGAGAGAGAGAAGCAGGAGATCACGAAGACTGACAGGCAAGAAATATAACGACTAAGGGGAAACAGAGAGGTAATAAACATGAGCAAGGGAAAGAGATGAAAAACGATACCAACAACCAGAGAAAAGGAGCACTTGTGAGGGGAAGTATTATCAAGGCTAGGGTAGGGTAGGGTAGGGTAGGGAAGGTAGGGAAGGGTAGGAAGGGAGGCAGGAATCAGAGTGGTAGGGAAAAAATCTTGACAGCTTAGGCAGGGGGAAGCAGGGAGGACAATTAAGCAATCTGTGAGTGTCAGGGTGTAAGGGGCAGTAAGGGAGAACGATGGAGAGAGTGAGAGAAAGTGAGGTTATGTGAGGGATAATGGTGGAAAGTGAGAGAAAGTGAGGTTATGTGAGGGATAATGGTGGAGAGTGAGTGAAAGTGAGGGAGAAGGAGAGAGAGAGGATAACAGATTAGCATGTTCCCTCCAGCATCCCCAACATCCAGAAACTATCGTACTAAGATGCGCTATCCTAATCCTCCAGAGGACCTAAAACAGAAAACGGGCAAAGGCCTTAGATAAAGACATTGACCTTAGGGGAAAATATACGTCAAAATGGGACGTGCCATTATGATGACGGGTTGAATAGATAGTGAGGAGGAGGAAAGTAGAAGGTAAACTAATAGAAATAGTTAGAGTGAGAGAAAATATTATGTCTGTGTATCTCGTGTGAGTGCTAGACCTAGTGATCAGGTTCGTAGAGTGAAAGTGTTGTAGGAGAAGGAGTAGGAAGAAGCCTGATTGAGAGTGATTGAGAGTGAAGGACCACCACCACAGGATGAGAGATATAAGGGACAGGATAAACCGTTTGTCTTATGTAGTGCTGAGAGAGATGAGAATACCTGAAGTGGTCTCTATTCACCGGGTGAGTGAAGACCTGTGAAGAGTGACTCCAGTCACCATCAGTGTCACGTGAGGTGAGTGCAAACACCTGGCACTGTGAGTGCGGCCCCGAGCTCACAAGCTACGAGCCTTGCACTCTAACTTTCTCACCCTCATAGAAGAAAATTGACAGGAATTCAAAGCCCACTTTCGTATTCTCTATCACTCAACCATCAAAATATTATTTCACAATTTTCAAAACACATTTTTTTTTACTCCTTTGGGGATTTATTTGAATATAATTAACAATCACTTCAAAACATGCACGAGAAATTTCAACTTTCTGGAGTGAAGGAAGAGGCCTGATCGAGAACCGGGCCGCGGGGACGCTAAGCCCCGAAATCATCTCAAGAAGATTTCAAGAAAAGAAATGTATGGTAGGGTAGGATATGAAGTGCTTGGCTCCGAGCATTGTTTCATCAGTATTATAAATAACACTGAATGAAGATATTGATTTTCAAAACATGATCAGATGACAGATTTGCGTTCCTGGAGGAACCTTTTGGGCACATTGACAGGTGAAGGGAGAGTGTGTACTGGTACTGGGTGAAACAGGACACTCAGGGTACTGGTACTGGCTGAAACAGGACACCCAGGGTACTGGTACTGGCTGAAACAGGGCACACAGGGTACTGGTACTGGCTGAAACAGGGCACACAGGGTACTGGTACTGGCTGAAACAGGGCACACAGGGTACTGGTACTGGTTGAAACAGGGCACGCAGGGTACTGGTACTGGCTGAAACAGGGCACACAGGGTACTGGTACTGGTTGAAACAGGGCACGCAGGGTACTGGTACTGGCTGAAACAGGGCACACAGGGTACTGGTACTGGCTGAAACAGGGCACACAGGGTACTGGTACTGGCTGAAACAGGGCACACAGGGTACTGGTACTGGCTGAAACAGGGTACTGGTACTGGCTGAAACAGAACACGCAGGGTACTGGTACTGTGTGAAACAGAACACGCAGGGTACTGGTACTGGCTGAAATAGAGCACGCAGGGTACTGGTACTGTGTGAAACAGAACACGCAGGGTACTGGTACTGGCTGAAATAGAGCACGCAGGGTACTGGTACTGGCTGAAACAGTGCACGCAGGGTACTGGTACTGGCTGAAACAGGGCACACAGGGTACTGGTACTGGCTGAAACAGGGCACACAGGGTACTGGTACTGGCTGAAACAGGGCACACAGGGTACTGGTACTGGCTGAAACAGGGTACTGGTATTGGCTGAAACAGAACACGCAGGGTACTGGTACTGTGTGAAACAGAACACGCAGGGTACTGGTACTGGCTGAAATAGAGCACGCAGGGTACTGGTACTGTGTGAAACAGAACACGCAGGGTACTGGTACTGGCTGAAATAGAGCACGCAGGGTACTGGTACTGTGTGAAACAGAACACGCAGGGTACTGGTACTGGCTGAAACAGGGTACTGGTACTGTGTGAAACAGAACACGCAGGGTACTGGTACTGTGTGAAACAGAACACGCAGGGTACTGGTACTGGCTGAAATAGAGCACGCAGGGTACTGGTACTGTGTGAAACAGAACACGCAGGGTACTGGTACTGGCTGAAATAGAGCACGCAGGGTACTGGTACTGGCTGAAACAGTGCACGCAGGGTACTGGTACTGGCTGAAACAGGGCACTGGTACCGGCTGAAACAGTGCACGCAGGGTACTGGTACTGGCTGAAACAGGGCACTGGTACCGGCTGAAACAGGGCACTTAGTGTACTGGTACTGGTATCATCTACATCTCTTCAGCTATGATCCCCAAAATAAATTAACATTATTTCAACCCAGAATGTGCTGAATTTAACCAGTAACGAAGATTAGGTGAGATGATTAGGTTCTCTCGACCACTAATGATATTTTCCGAACGCGAATGAAGCATTTACAGAGATGCAATTCGAACAGAGACCGTGAATGAAGCACTGTTCGGAAAAATACACAGGTCATCAGTTGTGAGTCGTGTCTAAAGCGGTTTTGCCTTCATGAACAGCGGTGTTTGGGAGGATGGGTTCACGAGCATTTGGAGTTTGTTGATGAGGACGAGTTTCATTCTTCAGTCAAATGTTAGTTCACCGAATTACGAGTTACGATTACTGAGTGGATCTTAACTCAGTACTTTACTTTGTTTCATCCAGTACAGTACACTGAGTGCCCTGTTTCATCCTGTATCACTACACTGAGTACCCTGTTTCATCCTGTATCACTACACTGAGTGCCCTGTTTCATCCAGCACCTCTACACTGAGTACCCTGTTTCATTCAGTATCACTACACTGAGTGCCCTGTTTCATTCAGTACACTACACTGAGTGTCCTGTTTCATCCAGTACACTACACTGAGTGTCCTGTTTCATTCAGTACACTACACTGAGTGCCCTGTTTCATTCAGTACAATACACTGAGTGCCCTGTTTCATCCAGTACACTACACTGAGTACCCTGTTTCATCCAGTATCACTACACTGAGTGCCCTGTTTCATCCAGTATCACTACACTGAGTGCCCTGTTTCATCCTGTATCACTACACTGAGTACCCTGTTTCATCCTGTATCACTACACTGAGTGCCCTGTTTCATCCTGTATCACTACACTGAGTGCCCTGTTTCATCCTGTATCACTACACTGAGTGCCCTGTTTCATCCTGTATCACTACACTGAGTGCCCTGTTTCATCCTGTATCACTACACTGAGTGCCCTGTTTCATCCAGCACCTCTACACTGAGTACCCTGTTTCATTCAGTATCACTACACTGAGTGCCCTGTTTCATTCAGTACACTACACTGAGTGTCCTGTTTCATCCAGTACACTACACTGAGTGCCCTGTTTCATTCAGTACAATACACTGAGTGCCCTGTTTCATCCAGTACACTACACTGAGTACCCTGTTTCATCCAGTATCACTACACTGAGTGCCCTGTTTCATCCAGTATCACTACACTGAGTGCCCTGTTTCATCCTGTATCACTACACTGAGTGCCCTGTTTCATCCTGTATCACTACACTGAGTACCCTGTTTCATCCTGTATCACTACACTGAGTGCCCTGTTTCATCCTGTATCACTACACTGAGTACCCTGTTTCATCCAGCACCTCTACACTGAGTACCCTGTTTCATCCAGTACATTAATGATGTATTAATATACTTTCGCATATTAATACATCTTCACTCCTTCTGAAGATGTATTAATATACGAAAGTACTTAAGGAAATTCCTGTTTCAATTTTCCTCCGTGGTCTGACACTGTCACATTTTAAGCACGTGTTTATTTTCGTGATACACACACACACACACACACACACACACACACACACACACACACACACACACATACATACATACATATATATATATATATATATATATATATATATATATATATATATATATATATATATCATTTTCCTTGTTTGGCCGTAAAAAAAGCCGGAATATTTTCAGGCCGCCGTTCCAAACTGTCGTTTACCGTTTTTACGGTAAACAGAAACTTTCCCAAAGTCGTCCACAAGTTAATATACTTCTAAGAGTTTCATTGATGCGATTTCTGTTTTTCTTCCAAGTCTCCCGTTAAGTGTGCATTCGTCTCCATTTGTCTAAATCAGTTCCTGTTTTGGATTTATAAAGTTGTATTTCTGTTTCCGGAAAGAATGTAAATATAATTTTAAAATATATGGTGTCGTAAATGCATAGTGAATGTACTCATGGGGGTTCACCGTACGGTTACTACGGATGAGCTGCTGCTCACAGTATTATAATGAATAATATTACATCATTTGATAGTACAATGACTAATATTCCATCAGTTCATTGTGCAATGACTAATACTTCCATCAGTTCACAGTACGATGTGTAATACTCCCATCAGTTCACAGTACAGTGTCTAATACTCCCATCAGTTCACAGTACAATGACTAATATTCCATCAATTCACAGTATAATGACTAATACTCCCATCATTTCAAAGTAAAATAACAATGAATGGCAGAGGCTGGACTTTGTTCTATCAAGAGTCATTCACAGTACCTTGCTTACACAATCTGCAGAGTTCACAGTACAATGGCTGCATATTAATGCTATTTCACAGTGCGATGTTAATATTACAAGCTGAAGTTCACAGTAATAGGTTTCTTATCCCAGAAGATGTTCACAGTACAGGGCTTGTACTAAAAACATTGGTTCACAGTTATTGGTGTGTCCTTGCAACAGTAGTTCACAGTACAGCAGGGATCTCAATTACATATTAGATATCCCGGGATAATTTAATTGCAGAAAAGCCATGTGTGTGTGTTTTCTCAGACATGTGGACTTGCAAACATGGATATTGTCTTAAAAACACAAAATAAATTCTGGGATAATTTAAACCCATATATTTATACAATGTGCCAACAGGCGCACTGACTAATTTTTATCTCAAAACAGAATCACATTCTGACAATTATTTCCAGCTCAAGAAATTCTTGTCCTTCCTCAACACCTATAAAACAAAAAATTAGCTGCTAAAAAATTAGAGAAATCTTTCTCACGTTAGGTAAAGTCAGCAAACCTTCCTCGAAAGTCATTCTTAAACTCGCAAATCTTGCTGCACTAATTTTCTCTTAGGGGAGTCAGCATAAAATGTAAGAATGTCTTGCTGGGGTTTTCAAGGTTGGAAAGTATGAAAGATTACTCCCTGCAGATTGCCTTCCAGTTCATACATATTCTTACTCTTACATATATCTTGCATATTGCATATATCTTACATGCATATCTCTTACAGGAAAGTCAGTAAATCTCCCGGCAGTCTATTGAAGCGCCTCGGTACAACTGTTCGACTTAAAACATTAAAAATCAGTGTGATATCTCGACTTAACCACCAAACATCAGTGTGATATCTCGACTTAACCATCAAATATCAGTGTGATATCTTGATTTAACCATCAAACATCAGTGTGATATCTCGACTTAACCATCAAATATCAGTGTGATATCTCGACTTAACCACCAAACATCAGCATGATATCTCAACCTAACCACCAAACATCAGTATGATATCTCGACCTAACCAACAGATATCAGAATGATATCTCGACTTAACCACCAAACATCAGTATGATATCTTGACCTAACCAGAAAACATCAGTGTCAAATGACAGTCTTTGACAGGCTCGTTACTGTCTAACAACTTAAACTGTCAATCACCTACTCGTCCTGCTCCAATAGGTTCACCAACTCCATTACATTGACCATTTATACTATTTTATGGCACTGAACTAATGGAAATTTTAACATTTTTGGTTACAGTTCAAAGCTAATAGTTTTCTGAAGCATTTTCAACTACACTATATCTTCTCTAATTATTATTAGCGGTGCTAAATCTGTAGTTAAATAAAAAAAAATAGAAAGTTAACATCCTGTTTTGCATTTAATTGGTGTTTAATTGATATAATCTCGACTTAATATAATTGATAGTTCTGTATTTAATTGCTATAATTTTCACCAACTTCAGTTACCTGCTTCAGTTAATCAACACATAGAATATATATTTCATGTTGTACTGTATTAGTTTTATGTAATGGGTTTGAAATACGGTTTTATGTTATATCAATTGAAATATTAAATTCATAAAATATTCTTGTTTGAGTTAATGGTAAATATTCTTTGATAGTTCACTGATCCGCTCGTCAACTGTGATTCTTAAGAGGCTTATGGCCGCAAAGGGAAGGGAGAAAGTATCAGGGGAAAGCGCCAAATCTATTACGACTATATAGCACTGGGAAGGGGGTCAGGATAAGGATTTGGGGATGGGACGTGGGGAAAGGAATGGTGTCCCAACCACTTGTGGTGGACGGTAGGGAATGGGTTGGAGGGGGAATGGTACAGCCTACTGTGTTGCCTGAGAAATTGTGGTGGACGGTAGGGAATGGGTTGGAGGGGGAATGGTACAGCCTGCTGTGTTGCCTGAGAAATTGTGGTGGACGGTAGGGAATGGGTTGGAGGGGGAATGGTACAGCCTGCTGTGTTGCCTGAGAAATTGTGGTGGACGGTAGGGAATGGGTTGGAGGGGGAATGGTACAGCCTGCTGTGTTGCCTGAGAAATTAATTCTGGAGCTATCAACATTTATTTTTATAAAAAAAAATTGTTGTGATAAGTGCTTAAAAATACAGCATTTCCTTAAGCATAATAATAATATTAATATAGTCGGAATAATTTGGCGTTTTTTCCTGCTACGTCACTTCCCCTTACCCTTAGGGAGCTGGTCGGCCGAGCGGACAGCACGCGGAACTTGTGATCCTGTGGTCCCGGGTTCGATCCCAGGCGCCGGCGAGAAACAATGGGCAGAGTTTCTTTCACCCTATACCCCTGTTACCTAGCAGTAAAATAGGTACCTGGGTGTTAGTCAGCTGTCACGGGCTGCTTCCTGGGGGGTGGAGGCCTGGTCGAGGACCGGGCCGCGGGGACACTAAAAGCCCCGAAATCATCTCAAGATAACCTCAAGATAACAAGATACCCTTCCCTTACCTGAGCTGTAAGGTAGTTTGCCTTAAGTTAAGCCTCAATGATTTTGATGGAAACTTAATTTCAGTTTTTTCAATGAGTGCTTGACCTCTGTCGGCTTATCATAACGTTATCTGACACTTGCATATTTCTGATTCTTTTAGTATGAGTGAGCTTTGTAATGCCAACAATCATTATACCTTCAGCTTTCTCTTGATTTCCAATAAAAAAATAATTCATACGACTAGTAACCCAGGTAGTACAGGATTTGTACTAGCAGCCGTATCAGTGGTGGAGGCTGACTCTATACACAGTTTCAAGTGTAGATATGATAGAGCCCAATAGGCTCAGGAACCTGTACACCTGTTGATTGACAGTTGAGAGGCGGTACCAAAGAGCCAGAGCTCAACCCCCGCAAGCACAACTAGGTGAGTACAACTAGGTGAGTACACAGTACAAGGTTTATACTACCAGAAGTAGTACACAGTACACGATATAAATTAGGTCAAATTGAACTTATCAGGGTTTTAAGACCAGTCGCAGTTCACAGTAGAGAATTTAATCTCCGCTAAAAGCTTTTAGTAGACTGAGTAAACTCCAGGAAGAAGTATAAACCTTAAAAACAGCTTAAGCTAAGCTTACATTTGAACATCAGCTTAAAATAAATTTGTAAACTCAAGTTATAGTTAAACTCCGGTAAGAGTTAAAAATATACCTCTCCCACCCTAATGCAAACACACACACACACACACACATTATATATATATATATATATATATATATATATATATATATATATATATATATATATATATATATATATATATATATATATATATATATATATATATATATATATATATATATATATATATATATATATATATATATATATATATATAAATTGCTCTTCACATAAAAGATCTTGCATTTCATCTTACTGTTTAAGATAAGACTGCTGAAGACAGGCATATGTTCATCGTCTGATTAATTGATTTTGTTAACGGATTCTTTTTTATTCTTTGTTTAAAAACTTTTCCTGCTTCAAGAACCTTATTTAACAAGTAGTTTTCGGACGCCGACTTGTAAGAGAAATAATTATAAACTTTAAATTCTCGTGGAAATAGTTTTAACTGAACAAAGTTTACGGTTGAAACCTTTGCAGAGAAAAAAAAATCTTGCTATCACGTTAGAAGCGGATCAAAGTTGTGATCCAGCAGGTTGTGATCCAGCTGGTTGTGATCCAGCAGGTTGTGATCCAGCAGGTTGTGATCCAGCAGGTTGTGATCCAGCAGGTTGTGATCCAGCAGGTTGTGATCCAGCAGGTTGTGATCCAGCAGGTTGTGATTCAGCAGGTTGTGATCCAGCAGGTTGTGATCCAGCAGGTTGTGATTCACCAGGTTGTGATCCAGCAGGTTGTGATCCAGCAGGTTGTGATCCAGCAGGTTGTGATCCACCAGGTCCCGCCCTCCGTGTCCTACACACTTGGCTGCCGCTCCGGCCGTGCCAGAAACACTATAACAGTTGTGAGTTATAATCAACTCACACTAACTAATTATTTATAACTTCTGCGTGATTTACAGGCACTTAATTCTTCCTTAAATTCTCCAGCGTTATTTTTATATAATTTTTTAGCGGCGGTAAATGTGAGTTATTGTTAAACTGCCGCCTTCAGCTCCTGTGGAGGAGGAAGGGTTAAGATGATGAGTATTTTGTGAGTGCAAGGAAGGGGAGAAGTAATATGGGAAAGGAAAAAGAGGAAAATAGATAGAGAAAAGAAGAGAGAGAGTGAAAGACAAAGAAAGAGTAGTCTCATAGAGAGAGAGAGAGAGAGAGAGAGAGAGAGAGAGAGAGAGAGAGAGAGAGAGAGAGAGAGAGAGAGAGAGACAAAGAGAGAGAGAAAGAGAGAGACAGAGAGCGTGAGAGCTAGAGAGTGAGAGAGAGAGCGAGAGAATTTCTCTTGGTCTTCCATATAAGATTTTCTGTGAAGTAATTTTGCTAAACTTCCAGATGAGGTAAAGTGATGAATGCTGTGTGTAGTAAATCTCAGTGATATAAATGTTAGGCAAAAGGAAGAAAGAAACAAACAAACAAACGTGATTGATGATTATGAGGAAAAACAAGGAGATTGATGAATATGTTGATAAACAGGGAGACTGAGAACTATATTACCACAGAAACTGTTATAATATTGTTAAAAATATATCAGTATTATTCTGAATACCTTTTACCTCACCAACACTGAACAATTCATGTACAATAATATACTCATGAGAAAGCAGAACACACACACAGAGGTATAAACAATGTATGTATACCCAAGTTCTCGGTCAGTATATACACTGTGAGTTTAATCCAAGTCCTATACAACGAACAAATCCACAAGAGCCGTGACGAGGACTCGAACCTACGTCTGAGAGCATCCCAGACGCTGCTTTAATCGACTGAGCTACGACATGGAATAAGAATTACAACCAGAAATTCTACTGAATTTACTGTGTTCATTTGATACAACACACTATTGTGATTTCTGTGTGTAATCCAATACAACGTTCAGAACAACATTATTCCTGCTAACTGGTCAGTAATCACTTGTAAATACCTTAATATCCACTCCAAATGTTAATCACAATTAAACCCAACACCAACAATGTAAAAAAAGATGGTAAACACATTATGTTAATCTGAGATGTTGTTTATTAGAAACTTGGAATAAAAAACGAATGCCAGACACGATTCAATAGTAGTTGGAAACCACTCCCTCATGTGACAATAAAGCTGATGTTTTGAAACTTTTTCGAAAGCTATTCATCCGCCTTAATGCCTCTCCCCAAGACGGCAAGAGGCAACACTATTTAGCAGTAAGAAAAATGCCTCAATCAGCCTCAAAATTATCTTGCACCTAGAAGATATATCGTTATAGCATGCTATATAACCCTCATCAACCAGGGATTGCACTCATAACTCAGGCATTGCTCTCATATTAACCAAAAATTATTTATCTAAAAAGGGGAAGAATGATTGAATATACAAACGTACAAAACAATGCAAGTGATGAGAAAGTAGTTGAAGCAGCCAGACTGTAAATTCGTCCACCCCCTAAACTGCGAAATTATTTGAAAAGTGTTTATCTGCTGCGAGCAAGTAATGTGTATTTTGTATTGTAAAGGCCAAATCTGGGTCTTTTCCCGAGCAGAGCTTCCAGCAGTTACTCAGATAATGATTGATGGTGCGAGGCAGCCAGGCAGCTCCCTGCTCTCTGGAGGGCTACGATCTACAAGAATGTTTTCACAGGGCAAAGGACTATTTCCTTTCAATATTTTTCCATTGGTAAATTGCCTTCATCCTTGAAGGATGGGATCCGGTCGGCCGAGGAGACAGCACGCTGGACTTGTGATCCTGTGGTCCTGGGTTCGATCCCAGGTGCCAGTGAGAAACAATGGGCAGAGTTTCTTTCACCCTATGCCCCTGTTACCTAGCAGTAAAATAGGTACCTGGGTGTTAGTCATCTGTCACGGGTTGCTTCCTGGGGGTGGAGGCCTGGTCGAGGACCGGCCCGCGGGGACACTAAAGCCCCGAAATCATCTCAAGATAACCTCAAGATTGAAGAGGTGTTCAGGAGAAAAATGCCCATTCTTTATAAACAAACGTTATCAAATTCATCACAGTGTAATTATATTATTATATTTAGTTAATATTTATGTATAAAACGCATTTTCATTTATTTCTTGCTTATTGGAAGATTAATATTTTTGAATATGTGAAGGGAATAGATTGTACATTTGGATGGAAATGCAATTGACATGAACAAGTAACATATAGTCTGTAAAGCCATTGCAGTAAACAGTTTACATTAATGGGTGCAGGAGAGAGAGAAAGTTTTCCTTCACTGCTGTAACGGATGTTTCGTCATGTGTATCTTGGATAAAACCACATATTTTATTTCTTGAATCTAATGCTCTATTATTACTACAATCTCACCTGCAAGAATGTAGGAGGTGGCTGAGAATCTGGTTATATTGAAATTTATATATTAACATGCTTAGGTATATATATATATATATATATATATATATATATATATATATATATATATATATATATATATATATGTGTGTGTGTGTGTGTGTGTGTGTGTGTGTGTGTGTGTGTGTGTGTGTGTGTGTGTGTGTGTGTGTGTGTGTGTGTGTGTGTGTGTGTGTGTGTGGCTCTACACAGCCACCCTAGAGTATATAGAGGGCTACATACAGATCAAAGGCTACATATGTGGCACTATTATCTCCAACTCGCTGGATGATTGGCTATTCGCAGGTGTTTGATTAGTAGCCAATCTCGGTCAATTTTGGAAGGACTATGAGGCTATCTTCAGGAGCACGGGATGGATGGGGAATTTGTAAATGTCCAGGTACATTAACCTAATTGATCAGGATACCTGATCAACCAGGCTGTGATTCTTGCGCCAGGCTGCGAGCAGCTGCGTCCAAGAGCCTGGTTGATCAGACCACCAACTAAGAGGTCTGGTCAGAGACCGGGCCGCGGGGACCGAAATCAACAAGTTGTTAAACGGTGCGCGTTAAAAATTGAATAATTAAACTCTAGGGACATCACTCTCCGCGTTTCACTTACTAAATAACGACAAGTTGGGCCACTTCTTGAGGTTATCTTGAGATGATTTCGGGGCTTTAGTGTCCCCGCGGCCCGGTCCTCGACCAGGCCTCTAATCCCAGGAATCAGCCCGTGACAGCTGACTAACACCCAGGTACCTATTTTACTACTAGGTAACAGGGGTATAGGGTGAAAGAAACTGCCCATTGTTTCTCGCCGGCGCCCGGGATCGAACCCGGGACCTCAGGATCATAAGTCCAGCGTGCTGTCCGCTCGGCCGACCGGCTCCTTAGCTATATTTACAATGAACCAAAGCAATGGGAAGCTGGGTATTTATTTGATTTACATTACATTAGGGGCCTCATAGCCTGGTGGATAGCGCGCAGGACTCGTAATTCTGTGGCGCGGGTTCGATTCCCGCACGAGGCAGAAACAAATGGGCAAAGTTTCTTTCACCCTGAATGCCACTGTTACCTAGCAGTAAATAGGTACCTGGGAGTTAGTCAGCTGTCACGGGCTGCTTCCTGGGGGTGGAGGCCTGGTCAAGGACCGGGCCGCGGGGACACTAAAGCCCCGAAATCATCTCAAGATAACCTCAAGATAACCTCAAGGTATAGCTTTATGTGTAAATTCTAACATATTTGTTTTAACACAATGAAAAAAAAATAATACAATTATTTTTAGTTATATTCTGTAAAGAGAATTTAAATGCTTTGATTTACTTGATTCATCAGAGATTCGAACTTGGTCCCCAGAAGTACGCGACGGTTTTCCTACCAACCAGGTCACGGTTGGCCCCAATAAGGAAGGATCACAGAGGATCGTAATATTTTCAACCACTTGGGGGTGGACGGTAGACCGACGGTCTCGCTTCATGCAGGTCGGCGTTCAATCCCCGACCGTCCACAAGTGGTTGGGGCACCATTCCTGTCCCATCCCATCCCAAATCGTTATCCTGATCCCTTCCAAGTGCAGTATAGTAGTATTAGCTAGGCGCTTTCCCTACATAGTTCACTTATTCATTTATTCTCAATTTATAGCTCCTATTTCTAGTTCTTAATGATCCAAGTAAAAGTTAATCGAATCCATTATAAGTCGGATACTCAAACTATCATACACTATCATATTTTGTCGCATACAAAACTACAGCGAACAAGTTTTTAAATATATACAAAATAAAACAGTGCCATCTTCTTGAGATTATCTTGAGATGATTTCGGGGCTTTAGTGTCCCCGCGGCTCGGTCCTCGACCAGGCCTCCACCCCCAGGAAGCAGCCCGTGACAGCTGACTAACTCCCAGGTACCTATTTACTGCTAGGTAACAGGGGCATTCAGGGTGAAAGAAACTTTGCCCATTTGTTTCTGCCTCGTGCGGGAATCGAACCCGCGCCACAGAATTACGAATCCTGCGCGCTATCCACCAGGCTACGAGGCCCCCCTGGTGGGGGGGGGGGCAGTATTACAGTATTTTCGCTACAGTAAATCTGGATTTCCCAAGAGAATACGTTGGTATGTTTCACTTGACGTGTCATCGTGAGGAATATCAACCATAAAGATATTTATGCTCTAAGCTGAAAGTTAAAGAGTGTAGTAGTAATATTATTAAATTTAACATATAAGAGAATTAAAAAAGTGTTGAACACAAAAGAGAATTAATAACGTATTGATCATGCAAGATAATTAATAAAGTATTTATCATAAAAGTGAATTAATAAAGTGATGAGCATTAAAGATAAATTATTATGCACTGATCATATCAGAGTATTAATAAAGAATTGAACATACTGGACCAAAAGTGGATCTCGCGCTAGACGTGATTAATATAAATAACAATAAATGATTATTTTATATATAATGTAGATATTTTATCTGTCTAAACATTTCTGTAAACAAGGCTTCCTTATACTTATTCCTAGTTCAAAGACACAAACTCGTAAAAAGTTACTAAATATTTACAATAAAACACATGACCCTCAATGAATGAAACTTTCAAATCTCAGATAAATTCAACCCACATATTCTTTGAAGCTATTCAAGGAAAATACAAGATGTATTAAAATTTTTGTCGCGTGAATTGGAATGGTGAATCTTTGAGTCCGACGGAATCACTGAAATTGAAAAAAATTCTCTCTAGCATGCAGTGAAATTTTTTTTATTCAACAGTGTTGGATTATAAATTAGTTGAATAGACTTGTTCCAATTAAACAACCAGTTTTTTCAGGCTCATGTTTACTTGTTTTATTGCGTTACCACCGCGATATATATATATATATATATATATATATATATATATATATATATATATATATATATATATATATATATATATATATATATATATATATATTGCGGTGGAAACGGTACTGTGTACATTTGGAAGTACTGTGCATATTCACTGTAGACATACAGTAGCCAGGTTGCAGCCCAACCTTATACTTTAAGAACAGTCTCGGGATCCCCAACATTGCCATTCTTATTCCACGAATCTAATGACGAAATAGTTACCTTGGAAGAACGTAAATCTTTCGTCGCAGTGAAGATATTTTCCTCAGTTGCTGGGTTACGGTCATATTCTGTCTTGGGAAGTGTCGTTCATGGCGATAGATAGGAACCAACCCATCAACACTATTGGCTCCACCTGACATACTGTCTATTAACTTTTGCAAGGTGTTTCTGATAGACCCAGTCTATTGCCGGTGGCTATAATACGTGAGGTCTCTTGCTAGCTTATATCATGACGATATCCTCTTGCTGTATATACACACACACACACACATATATATATATATATATATATATATATATAATATATATATATATATATATATATATATATATATATATATATATATGACAATGTCAGACCACGGAGGGAAATGAAACAGGAATTTCCTTAAGTACTTTCGTATATTAAATACATCTTCAGAAGGAATGTACTGTGAAGATGATTCCTTCTGAAGATGTATTTAATATACGAAGTACTTAAGGAAATTCCTGTTTCATTTCCCTCCGTGGTCTGACATTGTCACATTCTTAATCACGTGTTTATTTTCGTGATATACACACACACACACACACATATATATATATATATATATATATATATATATATAATATATATATTATATATATATATATATATATATATATATATATAGAATGCACTTCTCAGCCTACTATGCAAGGCCCGATTTGCCTAATAAGCCAAGTTTTCATGAATTAATGTTTTTTTGACTACCTAACCTACCTAACCTAACCTAACCTAACTTTTTCGGCTACCTAACCTAACCTAACGTATAACGATAGTTAGGTCAGGTTAGGTAGGGTTGATTAGGTCGGTCATATATCTACGTTAATTTTAACTCCA